>CM037643.1:41131898-41185570 GCA_015227895.2 Colaptes auratus | reverse complement strand
CCCCAGGGATCAGTCCTGGGACCAGGCTTGTTCAACATCTTTGTGGGTGCCATGGACAGTGGCATCAAGTGCACCCCTCAGCAAGGTTGCTGATGACACCAAGCGGTGTGCTGCAGCAGACACGCATGGAGGGGAAGGGATCCATCCAGAGGGGCCTGGACAGGCTGGAGAGGTGGGCACAAGCCAACCTCGGAGCTTCAACAAGACCAGGGCATGGGTCCTGCAGCTGGGTGGAGGCAATCCCAGGCACAAATCCAGGCTGGGCAGGGACTGGCTGGAGAGCAGCCCAGAGGAGAGAGCTGGGGGTGCTGGGGGAGGAGAGCTCAACAGGAGCTCTCAGTGTGCACTTGCAGCCCGGAAAGCCAATCAGAGCCTGGGCTGCATCAGGAGAAGTGTGGCCAGCAGGGCAAGGGAGGTGATTTCTTCCCCCCTCTACTCAGCTCTGGTGAGACCCCACCTGAGTACTGCCTCCAGTTCTGGAGCCCCTATTCCAAGAGGGATCTGGAGGTGCTGAAGGTGTCCAGAGCAGGGCCACGAGGATGAGCAGAGGGCTGGAGCACCTCTCCTGTGAGGACAGACTGAAGGAGTTGGGGCTGTTCAGTCTGGAGAAGAGAAGGCTCCGCAGAGAACTTCTTGTGGCCTTCCAGTATCTGAAGGGGGCTACAGGAAGGCTGGGGAGGGACTTCTCAGGATCTCAGGTAGTGATAGGACTAGGGGGAATGGAATGAAGCTGGAGGTGAGGAGGAAGTTCTTCCCCATGAGAGTGGTGAAGCCCTGGAATGGGTTGTCCAGGGAGGTGGTTGAGGCCCCGTCCCTGGAGGTGTTTAAGACCAGGCTGGATGAGGCTCTGGCCAGGCTGATCTAGTGTGGGGCATCCCTGCACATGGCAGGAAGGTTGGAACTAGCTGATCCTTGTGGTCCCTTCCAACCCTGACTGATACTATGATAGTTCCCTCTTTATTCCAGTAAGTCTGAGTGCTGCCTAACTCAAGTTTGCCTCATTATCAGAAATCTGTCTGGAGCTGTCCCCTAAAGAAGGTGAGGCTTTACTTATAACCCATATTATGAAGATCTGATACATCCTAAATTGCATTTCTCCTATCAGACACCAAGATGCTAGGTGATCCTGCTTTGGCGGAGGGGGGGGGGGTGTTGGAGTCGATGATCTGTGAAGATCCCTTCCAACCCCTAACATTCTGTGATTCTGTGATTCTGTATTCAACTGAATGGAAATCAATTCTACTGCTCAGCTTTCAGAATGGCATCCTTTCTGTGCACATTCTCTAATCTGCTATGACACACCACGGCCCTTGGCTGGATATGAAATAAATAATATATAACAGAGTATCACAGAGTCACCAAGGTTGGAAGAGACCTCGAAGATCATCGAGTCCAACCTGTCACCACGACCCCAGGACTACCATGGCCACCAAGTGCCACGTCCAATCCCCTCTTGAACACCTCCAGGGATGGGAACTCCACCACCTCCCTGGGCAGCACATTCCAATGACGAACAACTCTCCCAGTGAAGAACTTTCTCCTCACCTCGAGCCTAAACTTCCCCTGGTGCAGCTTGAGACTGTGTCCTCTTGTTCTGGTGCTGCTTGCCTGGGAGAAGAGGCCAACCCCTTCCTGGCTACAGCCACCCTTCAGGTAGTTGTAGAGAGCAATGAGGTCTCCCCTGAGCCTCCTCTTCTCCAGGCTAAGCAACCCCAGCTCCCTCAGCCTCTCCTCACAGGGCTGTGCTCAAGGCCTCTCCCCAGCCTTGTTGCCCTTCTCTGGACACCTTCAATGTCTCAATGTCCTTCCTAACTGATGGCCCAGAACTGGACACAGGACTCAGGTTGCCTAACCAAAGCAGAGTCCAAGGGCACAATGACCTCCCTGCTCCTGCTGGCCACACTATTCCTGATGCAGGCCAGGAAGCCATTGCCCCATTCTCCTCTGATCTTCCCTTCTCCTGTTCAGTGGCAGTAAGTGTGACTATTTGAGCTCGCTAATAACACACCCTTTCCATGGTAAGTGGTTTATGTCCAAAGCTAAATGCTTTATCAACCCTGTGGCAGCCCATTGAGGCAGCCATGTGTCTTAAGAACTGTTTACTCACAGAGGAAGGATTAGAAACATTCTCTCTTGCTCCCTGAGGGGTAGCAAAACATTGACCAGTAGATCTGATCCAGAATAAACCACAATGATATTGGTTGGGTTTTTTTTTCCCTTCAGAATTTTGAAGTCAGATTCCCACCTTCTTGATTTTATGGAGGCAAAGACAAACTGCAGTGGAAACTGGTTAAAGTATTTATAGACTAAGGCAATAATGTGGACATGAATGTCAGAATCCAGCCATCTAACACTAAATAATTAAAAGTGAGATCATTGTGCAGTACCTCTTTGCCTTCAGGTGGCTATTTTTTTCTGTAAACCTTTGGGAAGGTTTTACATGCCAGGAATAAAATGTAAATAAAACAGCGAGGTCATTATAGCTGCTTTTAACTTTAACAGCATTCCCTGAACCTGAATTCACCTGCTGGTATTCAGAAGCTGAGCTCTTTGATCTGCCAATAGCTTAGCCCTTTAAGCTAGAAGGTAACATGGTCAATTATACCTCAGCACTGTTTTCACAGGAGGCTTGGCCTTCCTAATGCAGAGTCAAAGGCATTGATAATGTTTGCCTCGGTTTTGCTTTTGCATAAGTAGAGTGATTCCATTTATGTGCTTTAAATCAAAGGTGAAGTGAGAATGTGCTTCCTGATCCATTGGCTAAACTTCTAGGAAATACTTCTGACTATTATTCTCTTGCTTGAGTGTTACTTGCATGCCTGGCCCACTTGGCTAACCATTACCCTTTCAGCATACCTAATCTGGAAGTGTTTAAATCCTTTTTCTAGCATACTCTGGACATAAAAACTGAAACACATGCATGCATGTGTGTTTAATGCCTTGTAAAAATGAATCCTTGACATTAACTGAGGATTAGAACATTGTGCAAGGCTACTAGAATGTGAAATATTTTACTTCCCATAGAGCAATGGAAATGCTTCTCCAGCAGATGAGCTGAGTCTTGTCCTCAGAAGATCAATCTCTTTTGTGTTTGCTACTAAATGCCAGGCATTTTAGTGTGGGGATGGATCTGTGGGCCCCATCCCTGGAGGTATTCAAAGTGAGGCTCAACAGGGCTCTGGTCAGCCTGATCTAGTTGGGGATGTCCCTGCTGACTGCAGAGGGGGTTGGACTGGATGACCTTTGAAGGTCCCTTCCAATCCAGACCATTCTGTGATTCTATGATTCTGTGATTCTATGATTCTATGAGTCTATGTTTCTATGATTCTATGACTCTATGATTCTATCAGTCTATGATTCTGTGATTCTGTAATGCTATGATTCTGTGATGCTACGATTCTCTGGGCAAGAGTAACATCTTAAGAGTAGTTAAAGCTAATTATCAGATACTGGATCTGAATGAAGAGATCAAAATGAGCAAATGAATGGCATTGGTTTTAAAGCTAATTATCAGATGCTGGATCTGAATGAAGAGATCAAAATCAGCAAATGAATGGCATTGGTTTTAAAGCTAATTATCAGATACTGGATCTGAATGAAGAGATCAAAATGAGCAAATGCATGGCACTGGTTTTACCCCAGTTATGCACAGATATTCCATGATAGGCAGACCACACTATTTATGCTAGAAGTAATTTACAGATTTATTCTTGACCAGAGTATTTTTGTTGTTATTTGCTCAATTCTTATGTTGCAAGCGAAAGGTGAAGTCCAGCACACCTCCCTGCACCAGGTTCACTGTTCCACCAATGGTTAGCACAGCCAAGTGCACCACTAAAACATGTTCCTCAGCACAACATCTACATGCCTTTTAAATACCTCCAAGGATGGTGACTCAGCCACTTCCCTGAGCAGCCTGTTCCAGTGTTTGACAACCCTTTCAGTGAAGAAGTTTTTCCTGATATCCAACCTAAACCCCTCCTGGCACAACCTGAGGATCTTTCCTCTTGTCCTATCCCTTGTTATGTGGTAGAACAGACAAGCACCCACCACACTACAACCTTCTTTCAGGTACACCTGAGTGTATACAAGCAGAATGTATTTGTGCTCACATATCAATGGTGTATTCATCTCTCCCTCATGTATGAAAAACACAGAAAAAAAACCAAACCCTATGTTATGAGCTGCTAAAGGCAATTCAGGAGCGTGTGGTGAATGTGTGAGTGAGGTACATTATGGTACATTAAGTACAGTTAAGTCCTTCTGACTTAAATCTTACAGCAGACATTACAGAAAGAGCTGCAACAAGTTTCCTTGCAAGCTAGTGTGGCTATCTGCATTATGACAATCATAGAGTAGAGTAGAGTAGAGTAGAGTAGAATAGAGTAGAGTAGAGTAGAGTAGAGTAGAATAGAATAGAATAGAATAGAATAGAATAGAATAGAATAGAATAGGTTGGAAAAGACCTCAAAGATCATCAGGTCCAACCTGTCACCACAGACCTCATGACTACTAGACCCCTGCAACAAGTGCCACATCCAATCCCCTCTTGAACACCTCCAGGGACAGTGACTCCACCACCTCCCTGGCCAGCGCGTTCCAACGGCTAACAACTCTCCTCCCCCTTTGCCCTGCCCTAGTGAGACCTCACCTGGAATATTGCATCCAGTTTTGGGCTCCCCAGTTCAGGAGGGACAGGGGTCTACTTGAGAGAGTCAAACAGAGGGCTACAAGGATGATTGAGGGACTGGAGCACTGCCTGGTGAGGAGAGGCTGAGAGCCCTGGGGCTGTTCAGTCTGGAGAAGAGAAGCCTGAGAGGGGATTTAATAACTGTTTATAAATATCTGAGGGTTGGGGGTCAAGAGGGAGGGGACAGACTCCCTGTGATAGGGACAAGGGGCAATGGATATAAACTACAGCACAGGAGGTTCCACCCCAACATGAGGATGAACTTCTCCACTGTGAGGGTCCCAGAGCACTGGAACAGGCTCCCTGGAGAGATTGTGGAGTCTCCTTCTCTGGAGACTTTCCAGACCCATCTGGATGTGTTCCCGTGCAAGCTGTGCTAGATTCTATGGTCCTGCTCTATCAGGGGGGTTGGCTCGATGATCTCTGGAGGTCCCTTCCAACCCCTAACATCCTGTGAGCCTGTGATACACTTCAGCATTTCCCTAGGAAGTGCAGTTCTGGAGGGAAGAGCAGGAAATTTGGATTGTTGGAACTATTGTGCATTTCTTTTGATTTCCATTTCAGAACAGAGTAGAGAAATGGGATACATTCTTCATGGGAAAATGCAATTCCTTATTCAGAAAAGACAGAGAGGGACCTGGGGGTGCTGATCGACAGCTGCCTAAAACATGAGCCAGCAGTGTGCCCAGGTGGCCAAAAAGGCCAAGGGCATCCTGGCCTGCATCAAGAATAGTGTGGCCAGCAGGAGCAGGGAGGTCATTCTGCCCCTGGACTCTGCTTTGGTTAGGCCACACCTTGAGTCCTGTGTCCAGTTGTGGGCCCCTCAGTTTAGGAAGGACATCGAGACACTTAAATGTGTCCAGAGAAGGGCAATGAGGCTGGGGAGAGGCCTTGAGCACAGCCCTGTGAGGAGAGGCTGAGGGAGCTGGGGTTGTTTAGCCTGGAGAAGAGGAGGCTCAGGGGAGACCTCATTGCTCTCTACAACTGCTTGAAGGGAGGTTGTAGCCAGGAAGGGGTTGGCCTCTTCTCCCAGGCAAGCAGCACCAGAACAAGGGGACACAGTCTCAAGCTGCACCAGGGGAAGTTTAGGCTGGAGGTGAGGAGAAAGTTCTTCACTGAGAGAGTTGTTTGCCATTGGAATGTGCTGCCCAGGGAGGTTGGTGGAGTCACCGTCCCTGGAGGTGTTCAAGAGGGGATTGGATGTGGCACTTGGTGCCATGGTCTAGTCATGAGGTCTGTGGTGACAGGCTGGACTCGATGATCTTTGAGGTCTCTTCCAACCTTGGTGACTCTGTGATTCTGGTGATGGTGACTCCACCACCTCCCTGGGCAGCCCATTCCAATGGGCAATCACTCTCTCTGTGTAGAACTTTCTCCTCACCTCCAGCTTAAACCTCCCCTGGCACAGCCTGAGACTGTGTCCTCTTGTTCTGGTGCTGGTTGCCTGGGAGAAGAGACCAATCTCTGCCTACAACCTCCCTTCAGGTAGTTGTAGACAGCAATGAGGTCGATTAGGTGGTGTTGGATGATAGGTTGGACACGATGATCTTGAAGGTCTCTTCCAACCTGGTCTTGTCTGGTCTGGTCTGGTCTGTGTCTGCCACATGAGACTGCAGCATTGCAATTCCTCTTTTTTTTTTCCTTTTCTTTTTCCTTTTTTTTTTTTGGAAATAAAACTCTGTAAGACTGACACAGTTTAGCAAAGTATTTTTAGCTTTGTCAGAACCATATTTTTCTGACAGAAAATGGTTCCCCTCAATTTTATTATTATTTTTTTCCCCTGACCAGCTCAGTTTCAGGACCATATATCTAGGCAATCCTTCTGCTAATGCAGAATTATCCCCTGCAGTATATTTCACTAATGCTCTGTCTGGTCTTCCTATAAATGTCTCAGACAATAAGACTCCCACTGAAAGATTACTCTGTAGCCTAATAGATCTGTCAGAAAGATTTTCTTGAAACTCAGGCTGTATTTTCCTTGTCTTAATTTGGGATGTCGTGGGGCAAGCTCATGAAATGGAAGTGTAGTAAATCACTGGAACCAGATGGTATTCATCGGGGGGTTCCAGAAGCAAGAAAGTGCGAAACAGGGAAGATACTGGCAATAAATCATTAAAAAATAGCAGCTGTTCCCTTTAAAAGGGAAAATGTAGCCTGATGCCTGTACTTAGAGTAAAAGTTGTTGTTCTTCTTTGACTGAATAAAAGATCAGGTTCAAGAGTTGCAGCCTGATGAGCTTAACCTCAGCCTCAAGGATATCTACAACCTGACAATAGTCCAACCATTAGATGATTATCATCTGGGTGAGGGCAATCCCAAGCACCGATTTGGAAGTGTTTAAGCCCAGGCTGGATGAGGCTCTGGCCAGCCTGATCTAGTGTGAGGTGTCCTGCCCATGGCAGGGGAGTTGGAACTAGATGATCCTTGTGGTCCCTTCCAACCCTGACTGATACTATGATACTATGATATAGGCTGGGCAGGGACTGGCTTGACAGCAGCCCTGAAGAAAAGCATTTGGGGGTGCAGGTGGATGAGAAGCTCAGTATCAGCCACCAGTGTGCATTTGCAGCCCAGAAAGCCAATTACATCCTGGGCTGCATCAAGAGAAGCATAGCCAGCAGGTCAAGGGAGGGGATTCTGCTCCTCTGCTGCACTCTGGTGAGACCCCACCTGGAGTTCTGCATCCAGTTCTGGAGCCCCTGGTACAGGAAGGATCTGGGCGTGCTGGAGCGTGTCCAGAGAAGGGCCACAAGGATGAGCAGAGGGTAGAGCTGCTCTCCTATGAGGACAGACTGTGAGAGTTGGGGCTGTTCAGTCTGGAGAAGAGAAGGCTCCGCAGAGAACTTCTTGTGGCCATCCAGTATCTGAAGGGGGCTACAAGAAAGCTGGGGAGGGACTTTTCAGGGTGTCATGGAGTGACAGGATTGGGGGGGGGAGGGGGGAAACACACTAGAAAAGGGTAGATTGAGATTGGATGTTAGGAAGAAGTCCTTCCCCATGAGGGTGGTGAGACACTGGCACAGGTTGCCCAGGGAGGTGATGGAAGCCTCATCCCTGGAGGTTTTTATGGCCCAGGGGATGTTGCTGTGAGCAACCTGATGTAGTGTGAGGTGCCCCTACCCATGGCAGGGGGGGGGTGGAATTAGTTGATCCTTGAGGTCCCTTCCAACCCTGACAATTCTGTGATTCTATGGGTCTGTTTAGACCAAGCCATGACATCTGCCACAGGGGTAAATACTGGCTCTCTAGCATGAGAAAGAAGCAGCCACAATTGTATAGGAAGTTCCAGTCTAGAAAAATGTAGAGCTGAACGGCTCTAACTTTCCTGGATTTTTGAAACAAAAAGCTTCTGGAAAGGAGTCTGTAGAAGAGAGAGGCTCCTTGGAGAGGGAGTTTGCTAATGCAAAGTTGAATAATGTGAAAATAAAGGCTCCCGATGCCCACAGGAGGTCGATGTTGGTGTAAGGAGCAGGGAAGGAGTTTGGCACAGCAGGAGTCCAGACCTGTGGTAGTAATGTCTGTCATGAGAAGATTATTTTTTTTTCTTTGAAATGCAATGTGCTTGCATTGCAATAGGCAATGTGAAGGAAATACACCCTACAGGTGGAGCATGAGCTAGTTGAGGTTGGTAAGGTATCTAGGTCTGGCGGCAGCCCTTTCTTCTCCATGGCTGCCAACAGCATTCTTTATCTCAGCCAGTAACCACGGGAAATTCAGTTCATCCTCCTCTGAACTGAAATGTTAGTAACAAAGATGATGATGATGACGAGTGGAACATCTTCCTTAGGAGGAGAGGCTGAGGGAGCTGGGGCTCTTTAGCTTGGAGAAGAGGAGACTGAGAGGTGACCTCATTCATGTTTACAAAGATGTGAAGTGCCCAGAGGCTGGAGCCAGGCTCTGCTGGGTGGTGCCCAATGCCAGCACAAGGGGCAGTGGTGGAAGCTGAGGCAGAGGAAGTTCCATGGAAACAGGAGGAAGAATTATTTCCCTGTGAGGGTGACAGAACCCTGGAACAGGCTGCCCTGGGGGCTTGTGCAGTGTCCCTCTCTGGAGATATTCAAGACCTGCCTGGATGCATTCCTGGGTGATCTGCTCTAGGTGATCCTGCTCGGGGGGGGGGAGATTGGACTGGATGAACTTTCGAGGTCCCTTCCAGCCCCTAACATTCTGTGATTCTATGAAACTAACCTCTCCCTGTGAAGATCATGTGAATTGTCTTGTAGCTAACGGAAGATGTAGCACGAGAAGGATCTATTCCTGTTTTCTTAAGAAGCAGGTGTTTGTGTTACAAAGCAGGAGCAAGGCAAAGTGGTATTTCTGTGTAGCGATGAAGAATTATGTTTAGCATTATTCAGATCTTATCTCCAATTACTTCAGAAACTTAGCAACTCTTCCTGGGGCTTGAGCCACCTGTTGGGAAAATCTCACCCATTAGTGTTGCAAGAGCCAGCTCCAGGAACAGAATTGTGAGCAGAGCTAGTGACAGTGCCCACAGGAAGAGGAACACATGCTCACCAAAAAGCTGCTGGGAGTTGTGTACAAAAGCCAAAGAGGACTGACAGCTTTAAAATAATTATTCATTTATTGAATGCTTTGGAAAGGGAAAGACAAATTCTTTGGGTTGGGTTGGGTTGGGCTGGGGGTGTGCTTTGGTTTGTTTTGCTGTGTTTTGCTTTTGTTTTGTTTTGCTGTGTTTTGCTTTTGGTTTGTTTTGCTTTGCTTTGTTTAGTTTAGATTTCTTCAGTTTAGATTTGTTTTGGTTTGGGTTTTTTTGCTGTATCATTGTAGTGCCTACTTGATCCATTTGGATTTCTTCTCATTCATGGTAGCTCAATCTATTCTGTTCAGCTAGATTCATGGCAGGACGTGGCAAAAAAGCTGCTGAGAGTTGTGTAAAAAGCCAAGGAGGACTGGCAGCTTTAAAACAGTTATTCATTCATTAAATGCTTTGGAAGGGGAAAGACAAATTATTTACAGAATAGAATACAGAATACAGAATTAACCAGGTTGGAAAAGACCTTTGAGATCATCAAGTCCAACCTATCACCCAACACCATCTAATCAACTAAACCATGGCACCAAGTGCCTTATCCAATCTCTTTCTAAACACTTTAAAGACCTCAGAGATCATCAAGTCCAACCTATTACCTAATACCTAACACCTCCTGACAACTAAGCCATGGCTCCAAGTGCCACAGGCAATCCCCTCTTGAACACCTCCAGGGATGGTGACTCCACCACCTCCCTGGGCAGCACATTCCAATGGCCAATCTCTCTTGCTGGGAAGAATTTCTTCCTAACATCTAGCCTAAACCTCCCCTGGTGCAGCTTGTTTTGCTTTGTTTTGCTTTTCTGCTGTATCACTGTGGTACTTATTGGGTCCATTTGGATTTCTTCTCTTTAGTCTCATTCATGGTAGCTCCATAGCTCCATCTATTCTGTTCAGCTAGATTCATGTCAGGACTCAGCAAAAAGCTGCTGAAAGTTGTGTAAAAAGCCAGAGAGGACTGACAGCTTTCAAACTATTATTCATTCACTGAATGCTTTAGAAAGGGAAAGACAAATCATTTGCTTTGCTTTATTTTTGTTTTGTTTTTCTGATGTATCATTGTGGTGCCTACTTAGTCCATTTAGATTTCCTCTCTTTAGTCTCCTTCATGGTAACTCCATCTGTTCTGTTCAGCTACATCCATGTCAAGAGGATCAGTCATCAAGGGTAGCTGCAAAACCTCACTCTCAGTGTTTGTTGTGTCCTTTATGGACATCACACCTTCAGCCCTGGCTCAAACTCCTTACATGTCTCATCTGCATTGCATTACACAGAGCCTAAGCCCCCGTAGAAAGTACACTGGAATCCCTGCGTGGAAGGACTGACCCAGGTGGGTGTAGGTGAAGCCCTACTTTATGCCTACTGGAAGGCCTTGGGGAAAAAGGGATTCTTGCAAATCCTGTGTAGCCCTACTTTATTCCTACTGGAAGGCCTTGGGGAAAAAGGGATTCTTGCAAATCCTGTTGCGCATCGAAGTTTTCCTCAAGCAATCCTGGAAGGCTGCCCCAGAGCCAACACCAGCACTGTCCCTACAGCAGGAATTTTAACTGTGGTTATTTTGGCTTCAAAAGCCGTTGGCAGGAGTGGAGATCTCCACCCAGTCTTTGAAAAAACGTCCTATGTGGGGGACTGTGTCCCCTGGACTGAATGATTGGAGATGAGAAACTGCAAGGAGAGATGAAATGGGAGCCACCTGTTGATGGCTTAACAAGTAACTCCAATAGATGAGATAAGGGTCAGCTGTGCTACCCTAATAAGCATCACCAGACAGTAAGAGCAGGAGGATTAACCAATCCCCTGCAGTCGCTCCAAGGGGAGAGCAACGGATCTGAGCTGAGATGAAGGCAGTCGTCAGTCTCATGGGCTTGCTGCTGCAGGTAGGAGCTCTTGACCTGGGCGCTCCCTACCCCCCTGCCTGCCCTTCCACAAAGTGCAACAGCTAGAGAGTCTCAGGAAGGGATATAGCTGAGACCCTTTAACTGTATCACCTTGGTTTAGGATTCCTTCATGAAGGAGCAACCTTAGGCAGCTGACTGAGTCATGCTTCCCACTACCAACTCATACCCAAATGCAAATCTCTTTAAGTAGGAAATCCAAATTCTGGGCCACTGTCCACACAAATCTGAGCGTATTCTGCTTGGATTTGTTTAGTATTAGCACTGAAATCCATGTGAAAGGCAACTGGCCAGCATAAAGACGAGAATGTGTCCCCATAATGAAGAGAGACTGAGAGCCCTGGGGCTGTTTAGTCGGGAGAAGAGAAGACTGAGAGGGGATCTGGTAAGTGTCTATCAATATCTGAGGGATGGGTGTCAGCTGGAGGGGGCCAAGCTCTTTTCAGCGGTGTGCAGTAGTAAGCCAAGGAACAATGGAGACAAACTTGAACAGAGAAGGTTTCAGCTCAACATGAGAAAGATAAACTTCTTTACAGTGAGGGTGCCAGAGCCCTGGAGCAGGCTGCCCAGAGAGGTTGTGGAGTCTCCTCTGGAGGTTTTCAAACCCACCTGGTTGCATCCCTGTGCAGACTACCCTGGGTGATCCTGCTGTGGCAGGAGGGTTGGACTCAATGATCTCTGGAGGTCCCTTCCAACCCCTAATGTACTGTGATTTCTGTGATTTCTCAGTAAGGGGGCTAAATGTTAAAAAACCCAACCAACCAACCAAAACAGAATGCAAAACAAAACCCAACAAAACACTCCAAATATTTCCGTTTGTTTTGTCAAGCGTAACAATTTTGGAGTCACCTGCAGCAGTGGGACTCTGTGGTCCTCATGTAGTCCCAATGCCTTAATTATCCTGAGTGAGAGATACACTGGAATGTTAATGATGTTCACAGGTAGGTTCCTCTCCAGTCTGCAAGAGGAGGCCAGAAAGCAGCCCTGGTTTACACCTATTGCCAAGTGCCCATTGCCAGGTGCACCACAGCACAAAGGTGCAACCATGGCCATCCACTTTAACCTTTGTTTTCATCTCCTGTTTTCCTACAGGTATTATAAATAAATCTGCCCTTCAGCAGATTTTGTTTAGCATGCAGTGGGGTCCCAGAACAGGCTGGGTGTGGCTCTGAGCAACCTGATGTAGTGTGAGATGTCCCTGCCCACAGCAGGGGTGTTGGAAGTAGATGATCCTTGAGGTCCCTTCCAATGGGGACAGTTCTACGATTCTAGGATTCTATAACAGCATCAAAGTCAGAAGTAGCCTCTCTGATTGCAAGCTATCTTTGGGAGACTATGAAAGTACTTACTTGAAAGCTTTAAGTTCAGCTTAAAAATCACTTTTTTTCTTTCTTTTTAAATATGATACATTTGTTTTTCCTCACTTCATTCTCACCCATTGAGGTTTGCGTGTCTACAGAGCAATCCCTGTGCTGCAAGTGCTGCACAAGCATCTCTTTCACATTGCTGTGTGGTCTCAGGCTGAGGAAGCCTTTTTTCCCTGTGAGGGTGACAGAACACTGGAGCAGGCTGCCCAGGGGGGTTGTGGAGTCTCCCTCTCTGGAGATATTCAAGATCTGCCTGGAGGTCTTCCTGTGTGATCTGCTCTGGGGTGATCCTGCTCTGGCAGGAGAGTAGGACTGGATGGTCTTTTGAGGTCCCTTCCAGCCCCTGGCATTCCGTGATTCTGTGAAGAGCTATAGATATTTAGATTTTACTACCACATGGCTTTTGTTCCCTCTAATGTTCTGCTTCTCAGCGATTCTATCTGGAATTATCTACCAAGCTATCATGGAAAGTGATGAACCTGTAAAAGAACAGGTGATCAGTTTTTCAGGACATAAAATGGATTCTTCCTGGTGACTAGATCTATGGTTGGCTGGTGAAGATGAAACAAAGTCAAACTCTCCGTTTCAGTTTAGAGCTAGATTGTTCACGTTGAGTTTTGTGGTTGCCTTAATAATTGGCATAACTTTAATGTTCTGCTTTGCTGATGTCTTCCCACCATGACACAGAGCCTTACTGGTCTGTGCCTTTTTGATGATTGCTCCAGCGTTGCCCCATCGTTTCCTTCCAGGGAAAGAAGTCTCCTCTTACAATTGTTGCCTTAAAGTACTGTGGTAATGAGGTCCCACTGTGGCATCGCTTGCCCCCACTTATCTCTGTGTATAGCAGGGTCTCAGACCTGAAATCCCTCGGAGTTTCAGGTACAATACACAAATATGGTGAAGACATCACTGTTTTCAAAGACGTGGAAGCAATCTTTGGCTAGGGAAGAAAAAGATAAAGGCTCCCAATATAGGGATTATCTCATGTGAAAGGAAAACACTGCGCTTTCTCTCCTCTTTCTGTAGATAAAACATTAGTGGATAAAATAGGGGATCATATTCCTCTTTTGAAAAACTTACTGCGTAGAGATTTGAAGAAAAATCAATGTGACATTTGGATACACTTTGAAGTTCTTTCACAGCTTGAAACTTCACAACTTTTGTCTCTCTCCCCCCCCGCCTTTTTTTTTTATCAGCTGTATTCATTACATTTCCATATAAAGCATCCTGCTTTTAAAATATCATCTCTCTTCCTCTTGCTCTTTTCCTCTTGCTTGCTCTTTTTTCCACTCCCCCCATTCCCCCCCCTCCTGACACATTGCTCTCCAGGAGGACCCAACTCTTTCTTTCAAAGGTAGCAACACACCATTCAATTACAGTTCTGGCCTTTCTAAGGACAGATAATAACTTTGATCGCCGTATTTGTGTAATTAAGGGACAGGCGTCTGGTTTAGAGGGGCTCCTCATTTGCCTTTGAAACGGCGAGACCACGACGAGCTCGCCGCGACGCCCAGCGCAGTAGGAAAGTCCCAGTCTCCTTTGGTGTCACATCTATCTGCGTCCCCCAGCCTGCTCGTCCCCTGTCCCAGGGACAACGCTTAGGCAGCCCCCCTGCTGCCTGCAGAGGGAATGAAGCGGTGCGATAAGCAGAGCTGCCTTTCTCCCCTTGCCTCAGACGGGCGGAGGGAGAGCTCTCCTTCACAGGCAGCGCAAGCGTAAGCCGTTTAAACAAGCGTGCAGGCAAGACTGGGGTAATTACCAAGCACAGGGAGGGGGTCTCTGGCTATCAGCAGCATTGAGAATGGATTCGCAAACTCGCCCGGCAGATTAACTGATCTCTTTTTTTTTTCCCCTGCAGTCTCTTTTAAAAGACTTCTCGCAAGGACTGGTAGCCGCAAGTCGGCGGAGCGCAGGGTGCCAAGGAGAGGCATCCTCACGGGCAGCCGCACCTCTTCACCATCTGACTCGCTCCTCTGCCAAAGCATTAAGAATTTTTGCGACAATTCACGCTTGATAAATTTGTTTTCCTAATAAGATCAAACCCTCAAAGGGAAAACAAAAAGCAGCGCCGCCTGTGCTTCCTTCTCGGCAGTGATGCTTGGCGGAGTGCTCCGAGCACGGGAAACTGCTCCGAGGCGCCGCTGCCTGCTGCTTAATTCAGTTCGCTTAGAAGAGAGTTTGCCGTGGGCTTAATTCTCGGTTTCGCACCAGCAAAGAGGGCCAGCGGCTCAGTGGAGCAATGGTGACCAGCAGGCCTCCCATGGAGACTGGACAGGCTTCTCTCCATCCCAGCAGGCCGCTCAAGTGGAATCGCAGCCAAGTGGCAGGTTTGTTGCTGGGGAGACGAGGCGCAGCCTCTCGGTGCCCTCTGTCCCTTCTCTCGCTTTTCCCAGCTGGTGGAGGAGGGAAGCTGGCAGCGAAGACCTTGATGCTGTACCTACTTCTCACATTTGCCCAGTGAAGGGTGTGCCAACAGGAGGGAAATGGCACGCAGCATGCTTGTAGTGACACGTGTGGGTGTCCTTTCTAGTGTCGTTTGTACATGAGCCTGCATGCTTTGCCTAAAGCAGAGAAGTATGGGAGAGGAAGGAAAGTTTGCAGGAGCTGCACCGTTTTGCTCTCCTGGCTGACCAATAGTAATTGCACATTCAAGGAAAATAAAACACTGTACTGTGATGTAGGTGCTGTGCCACAGGGAGGTTGCAAAACTCTTTGCTAGCACCATCCTAGCAACTTGAGATAATGGAATTGACCAAACCGTCTCCTGATCTAATTTGCAATGCCTGTATTTTCACAGAATGGTCTTGGCAGTCTCTGTTAGGGCACCTGTCAATTCAGACTGCAGTTAGTCATCCCACAAAGTAAATTGGTCCCCTACTAAAAGGCAGTGAATAGAGCAATTAAAATCCATCTCTATTACGATCCCCTGCTTCTTCTCACAGGAACACCAAGATACTGTAGAAGCCCAAAACTTCAAAGTTGCTGTGTGTTTTTCCTGCCTTCTCCAGTATTATTGCTACCTCTGTGAGTGTCACTTCCCTCACTCCCAGAGTACCAAGGGCCAGACTTTTGCAATTCAATTGCAAACATTTGCATGAGGGAAATTATCTGCTGACATCATGTGGGTTTGAAAGACCAGATCCACAAGACTGGCAGCTAGGCAGATGTCTATTCTGCCAGTAACATTTACACGTCTCTTGTAGGCACACACAGAGACATCTGCATGGGAAGTCTGCAAGTTCTTGCATATTCAGGCCTCACTACAAGGCCCTGGCTTCTATGCAATGCTCTCAGTAGCCCTTACTTCTTGTTTGGTGTTAAGAAGTTATCAACAAGAAAATGCCATGGATTTATGAAGAGTGCTGCTAGTACTGTGACTGTGTGCCTGGACACCTCCATCTCTCTCTCTTGTAAAGTGTTGAGAAACATGTCTGGCTGATTTCACAGGCTCTCATTCAGGAATTGTCACATATTTCAACCTACAATCCTTGTATCCATTCAAGAAAGAATCCCAAATCTCATTTCACACTGATGAATTTCACCTGTCTTTGCACTGCACTGCAGAACAGAAGGGTCCAGCCTCACCCCATTCAACTGCATTCCATTTTGCCTCCTAGTTTACCCTTATCTCTCAGGGATTGGAGTGCCTACAGAGCAAGCAATGACAGGGTATCTTTTCTCCTGCCTGCCTTTGGCCACAGTTCACTGATCAATGAATAGCAAAGCAGGTATCTGCTCTGGCAGAGGGCTGAGAACTGCTCAGGCGGAGGGTTGGAAACCTCTCAGCTGCTCAAGTTTGCTCAGAGGATAATGGCAGTCAAAGGACTTGACTCCCTATAGCTGCCACAGACAGCAAAAGCACAGCAAAGTGCCCTTCAGTATTCCAGCCACTAATCTGAGGAGGACAGGCCAGTGTGGAAAGTGGCATTAATTGCATGTTGTTCAAAATCAGCTTCTCTGTAGCTGTGAAAATGACTGCTTGCAAGGAAACCTGTTCCTAGTCCTGTCTCGGTCTGGAGAGGGAAAGAGACTCAGTTCTTGTGAGCATACCTGTGTTATGAAATTAGAGGCACAAATGAGGACAAAGCATCAACAGCCCTTGAGGCTATTTATTAACAGATTAAAGTGGATGGAATAGAAAAAGGGAAAGAGAGAAGGGAAAAACAGAGACAGAGGGGGAGAAGGGAGAGGGAGAAGAGAGTGACAGAAGAGGGAAGGAATTATATTGCCACACTCTCCACCCCCCAAGACGGTTTGGGTCTGTGGAGGAAGGGTGCTGCCGCTTTGGTGTGGAGGAGATGTTATCCTTGTTGGCTGTGCTGTCCTCTGCTGGAGGAGGGGAGGGAGAAATCCCAAAGTTCAAGTCCAAGTCCTTCTCTGAGCAGCAACTTCAGCTCCATGAGTTGCAGCAGGCAGAACTTAGGACACGGAGAGAGGGTTCCTCCTGGTCTGCTGCTCCCAGGCTGCATGGTGATGTCTTTTTTCCTGTGTCTCCTTTTCTCTCCTTGTACTTTCTTCTCCGGTTTTCTTCTCTTGAGCAGGCATTGCTCAGGTCTTTTATACAGTTTTTCAGTCGCAAGTTTTTTAGGTGTGTGTCCAGGTGGTGAATCAATTGTCCTTTTCACCATCCTTCCTTTCTGGGGTAGCTGATGGGTAGAGATGATCTTTTCTATGAGAGTCGTTGTCTGCTCACCACCCTGGGCAGCTATTGTCTGGGCGAGGAGCAGAGGCGATTTTCTTTGTTGCTTCACGTCAAGAGAGACAACTTTTAGTCTCTTACAAGTCCCCAGGAAGGGGGCCCTGGAACTGCTGGGTGAAGGAGCTTTGGATGCACCTTTACTGACAGCGTGGCACATGTGGGAGCCTGTTGTGTTTTGAAAGGAGCACAGCACAGCACATCTGCAGCGTGCACTCCTTCATAATGGTTGTGAAAGCAACATCCCACTGTAAGCGTGTGCAGCATAAAGGTGCATGTTCTTGAACTTATTCTACAGCTCCTGAAATGAACCCGGTCTAAGGAAAAGAAGCAAGGCTTGAAAGCACTCCAAAGAGCCATGTTGACACCACAGCTGCTGTTTTTAATACCCCACTGTGCAGGGTAGCGTCCTGAAAGAGACTAAAAGCCTCAGTCCATCTCCTCTTGCCAGACCCAAGGCAGGTGGCCGTTGGAGCTGTCTTTTTCTTGTTGCCAGCCTTTCTTTTGGGGATCTATCACTGAGCCAAGGGCAGTCTCCAGTGGGACGTGCACCAATTGTTTACTCTATTTATATTTAGCTAATTAAGTGATAATGGGCACGTGTGAAGAAAACAATTGCTACTCACAAAGCACAAAGTGAGCAAATTCGTTGTTTTGTTTGTGCCTAAAGATAACCGTCTGCCTCTCCAAAAGGCTGTAAAACTGACGACCAGAAGTTGTTTACTCCATCCCACGATGTAGGGCTGCTGGCAAAACTGGAGTTCTGGACAGGATGAATTGGGCCCACAGAAGAAACAGACTTCAGGTTTCAGGAAGATGTGTATCCCAAAAAATCTGTGGGCTGGCTCAATTGTGATGTCAATCATTTTTTTAAGTTCTTTACCAGTGCCAGGTCTTGGAAGGGCTACAACTCCTTGCCACAGGAAAGGTTCAGAGATAAGTGGGACAGCTTCAGCGGTTCAGCATCTCTGGAGACATGTGGTGGGCTTCCCAGCGTGGCTGCTCCAGAGGCACGAATTGCAAGAGATAAACCAGGTGCCCTGCCACAGAAATTTCCCCCAATGGCTTTGTGGCAGATTTAGGCTGATGCGTGGGAAATTTTCCACAGATCTTAAGTAGAAAGTGTAGAGTGGGAAAGTGAAGAGTAGAAAGTAGAAAATTACCATTGGGTCCAAAGAAAAACAGTGGTAAGGTCTAAATAATCCCAGTGGTCCAATAAATAGTTGTGTAAACTAACTCCCTTATCGTCTTCTTGCTCTAGCTGATACTGGCTGTTAGCTTTTGCTTGGCTGTTGCTGACCCTGGCTGCATTTCTTTGTTGTAGCCAAGTACTAACCAGCTACTTTCTGCTCTTTTCTCTCTCTTTTCATAGAATCATAGAATCAATAAGGTTGGAAAAGACCTCAGAGATCATCAAGTCCAACCTATTACCTAATAAATAACACCTCACGACAACTAAACCACGGATCCAAGTGCCACGTCCAATCCTCTTTTGAACACCTCCAGGGATTGTGACTCCACCACCTCCCTGGGCAGCACATTCCAATGGCAAATTCCTCCTTCAGGGAAGAACTTTCTCCTCACCTTGAGCCTCAGCTTCCCCTGGCACAGCTTGAGACTGTGTCCTCTTGTTCTGGTGCTGGTTGCCTGGGAGAAGAGACCAACCCCCACCTGGCTACAACCTCCCTTCAGGTAGGTGTAGGGAGCAATAAGGTCTGCCCTGAGCCTCCTTTTCTCCAGGCTAAACAACCCCAGCTCCCTCAGCCTCTCCTCATAGGGCTGTGCTCAAGGCCTCTCCCCAGCCTCGTTGCCCTTCTCTGGACATGTTTCAGAGTCTCAATGTCCTTCTTAAAACAAGGAGCCCAGAACTGGACACAGGACTCAAGGTGTGGCCTAACCAGTGCTGAGTACAGGGGTACAATGACTTCCCTGCTCCTGCTGGCCACACTGTTCCTGATCCAGGCCAGGATGCCATTGGCCTTCTTGGCCACCTGGGCACTCTGCTGGCTCACTTTCAGCCAGCTGTCAACCAGTATGCCCAGGTCCCTTTCTGCCTGCCTTTTCCCTTGTACAATGTGGGGGAAAGGGAGCAGAATGGGGGAAGCCATTGGTAACCCCCTGGTTTTGTCCAGGGGAATGCTAGTGTGGTTTATAAATTGGACATAGATGTAAATATTGTATATTTTGTACATATCCATTGCATGCCATATTTCTAGCTTGTAGTTTTGCTGGTAAATAGAGCTTCATTTGCTTCCATCTGAGCTAGTCTAGCAATTTTATTTTGGGGGGCAGTTCTCTCAAATTAGTTGGGGGGTAATTTTGACCCACCACAGTCTTGTATGATCAGAGAGGAGTAATGAACTAAGCTCCTGCAGGTGGGTGTGTTTCACTATGATCATGTTTGCGTGGGGGACGCTGATCTTTGTGTTCAGGCCTTTCGTGCTGTCAGGCCAGGTTGACTAAAATGAGGATCTTAGTAGGCAAAACAAATGTAAAATGTGACTACACACACCTAGCTTACATTCTCAAAGTTTCTGTATAACCAGCAAAGCTGCAAGGGTGCTCCTTTTCCATTTTTAGTAGAGCGGACTAAGAGACCTCTGTAGTCGTCAAGTCTATTCCCAGGGTTTAAATAGAGCATAGAACAAGATCCTCAGTGCTGACTGCTGTGGGATTCACCCACTGGAAGTGGCACAAAATGCTCTTCAACTGAGATGGAAATAACATTCCAGTTCTTCTTCCTTTTCTCTCCTGTGTTCCTTGCCTTGGGAGAAGGGTCACTGATGAACGTATCTCAGAGGTCTATTGAATCAGATGGGACATACAGAGGATAAATAGGGATGAGTAATTCATGGAGTCTTCTGGCACAAGGCACCCACTTGTGTGGTCAGATGGCAGATTCTAAACAAAATTTTGCATCAGTCTGAGAGTCAACTGTGCCAGTTCACTGGAGAGAGAGTTGTCCAGGGTTATTCAAGGGTTAGTAGCTCTGAACCACAGAGACAGCAGGGTCACTGTCTTGCACTATGTCTCTCCTTCTACTACATCTCTCCTTGTACTATTCTTCAGGAACTTAATGTGGGCTGCTGAGATGGGATCCTCTGCTGGATAAACTCCTGTCTGACCCAGCATAGTTGTTATCATGTTGAGCCTATTTTACACATCCAAGTGCCAGGTTCTGCACATTGGCCACAGCAACCCCAGGCAGTGCTACAGGCTGGGATCAGAGTGGCTGGAGAGCAGCCAGGCAGAGAGGGACCTGGGGGTACTGGTTGATGGTAGGCTGAACATGAGCCTGCAGTGTGCCCAGGCAGCCAAGAGGGCCAATGGCATCCTGGCCTGCATCAGGAACAGTGTGGCCAGCAGGAGCAGGGAGGTCATTCTGCCCCTGTACACTGCACTGGTTAGGCCACACCTGGAGTCCTGTGTCCAGTTCTGGGCCCCTCAGTTTAGGAAAGAGGTTGACTTGCTGGAACATGTCCAGAGAAGGGCAGCGAAGCTGGGGAGGGGTTTGGAACACAAGGCCTATGAGGAGAGGCTGAGGGAGCTGGGGTTGCTTAGCCTGGAGAAGAGGAGATTCAGGGGTGACCTCATTGCTCTCTACAACTACCTGAAGGGAGGTTGTAGCCAGGCAGAGGTTGGTCTCTTCTCCCAGGCAGGCAGTACCAGAACAAGAGGACACAGTCTCAGGCTGTGCCAGGGGAGGTTTAGGCTGGAGGTTAGGAAGAAGTTCTATACAGAGAGAGTGATTGCCCATTGGAATGGGCTGCCTGAGGAGGTGGTGGAGTCACCATCACTGGAGGTGTTCAGGAGGAGACTTGATGGGGTGCTTGGTGCCATGGTTTAGTTGTTTAGGTGGGTTGGATTGGTTGGTGGGTTGGACACGATGATCCTGAAGTTCTCTTCCAACCTGGTGTATTGTATTGTGTTTTGTTGTACTTTTACCCCTCTTCTCATGGTTTGTTTTAGACTGCTCTGTGACTGCAGTTGAGGAGTTTTGGTTGTGCAAGAGCACTCTTGCGGGAAGACTGGCTCCTGCAGCCATACAAATGTGGTGGGCTTTAGTTGTAAATTACTAATTACTGGAATTCCTTTGATTTATATTATATATTTTAATTTTAAAAGAATAAAATAAGTTAATTTTCTGTGTGCCCACATGATGAGTTCAAACTGGAGGAGCTCTGGTTTTGAAAACAGAGGAGCTAAGGCCATAAAGCCACATAACTGCTGCACTGTTTTCCCTATTTCTTTTCCCTATTGTTCCTAAATACATCAATTCAGGTTGCTCTGTGTGACAGCTAAGGGCACCTTTGCTCAAGCCAATGAGGACAACCATCTAAGACTGTTAGTTGCTTTAGATAAAGCACCACAGTAAAGAGCCAACTCTTTATGCCTGGCAACTATTTTAGAGCCATCTTAGTCACAGAATCATAGAATCAATGAGGTTGGAAAAGACCTCAAAGATCATCAAGTCAAATGAATACTGGAGGATCTACAAGATGGATGGGTGAATGGAGCAGAACCAAGGCTTCCAGTCTTTCTACATGGAATGTTTATCTCACTGATAGAGGTTAGGAACAGCTTCTTTAGTATGAGGGTGGAATACTGGAAGAGGTTGCCCAGGGAGGTAGTTGGGGCTGGAAGAAGTTGCGCAGGGAGGTAGTTGGGGCTCCATCCATTCAAGGTGAGGCTCGGCGAGGCCCTGGGCAACCTGATCTAGTTGAGGATGTCCCTGCTGACTGCAGAGGGGGTTGGACTGGATGACCTTTGGAGGTCTCTTCCAACCCAGACCATTCTGTGAGTCTATGATTCCATGATAGATCAGAAATTGGAGCTATACTGTGCAAATGAATTTGCAGGGTTGGGACCTTAGCTAAGAAGCAATGCAAGAGTTAACAAAACAAAACAAATCCAATAAAAATTCAGGCTTCCTTCTGACATAATAAGGTTAAAGAAAAATGTGAAACTGAGGTTTTTTACAGCATCAGAGGTCTTAAAAGAAGAAGGGAAGAGAAGAAAAATGTGAGAGAAGAGTGTAGTGGAAGGGGAAAAAAGGAAAAATAAAACAAAAGAAAAGAATAAAGAAAAAAGGGGGGAAAGAAAAGGCAAAAAAGGGGGCGGGGGGGAAGGCAAAATAAATCAATTCGTCAATGCAGCAACCAGACAAAACACCCCACAGCTTAGCAAGGACATGGTCTTGGTTTTAAAAAGAGTGATGCATGTCTCTGCAATCTGTAGTGGGGTGGGGTTTTTTACCCTTTATTGCATCCTACCTTTTGAATCCTTCTGTACAAACCTGTTCCTTGAGATTCCGTGGCTCGCTCAAAAGGACACTCTCAGTTTTGTGGGCTTTTTGCAGTGACTCACACACACACACACAAGAAAGCAGCAAGAAAAGCTGAGGTTTTGACAGATGCCTGGAACAGAAGGCCTGCTTCTTTAGTGTAATGACTAGCCCTTTTGCCCTCATTTGTGTCTGAAAAGCTGCTGCCCATCCTGCTCCTCGCTGCCCTCAGCCCTGCCTCTTCTTGGATCATCTCCAGTTTCAATTTCAAGTCTCTGTGGCAGCTATTTCAGGTAAGCACTGCCTTCCGGTGTGCTGCTGCCTCGCTGCAGACAAGAAAACAGGATAGGGGGGAGGAAAGAAAAGAGAAGGAAAAGGGCAAGAGAGTTGG
This sequence comes from Colaptes auratus, assembly GCA_015227895.2. Taxonomy (NCBI): domain Eukaryota; kingdom Metazoa; phylum Chordata; class Aves; order Piciformes; family Picidae; genus Colaptes; species Colaptes auratus. The sequence continues at coordinate 41,162,698 of CM037643.1, read as the reverse complement.
GAAGGAAATTTCCCGTTCCTTGTAGTTGCCTTGGGGGTTATTTGTAACAGTAGTAAATAGAACATTTTAAGATGTGAAGGCATCAGCAATGTCTTCATGTTACTGCACAGCTCCGTGGGGAAGTACATGCGTCTGACACGCTCATAAAGTGCGGCCCAGCTCGCTGCAACACAGAGGACATGGGTAGGACAGCCATCATTTCAAACTCCAACGGAGTAAAATCCAAAGCCATCTTAATTCCAGGGATCATCACGTCCAACCAATCGCCCAACACCATCTAATCAACTAAACCATGCAACAAGCACCCCATCCAGTCTCTTCCTAAACACCTCCAGTGATGGTGACTCCACCACCTCCCTGGGCAGCACATCCCAATGGCCAATCACTCTTTCTATAAAGAACTTCTTCCTAACACCCAGCCTAAACCTCCCCTGGTGCAGCTTGAGACTGTGTCCTCTAGTTCTGGTGCTGGTTGCCTGAGAGAAGAGACCAACCTCCACCTGGCTACAACCTCCCTTCAGGTAGTTGTAGACAGCAATAAGGTCTGCCCTGAGCCTCTTCTTCTCCAGGCTAAGCAACCCCAGCTCCCTCAGCCTCTCCTCACTGGGCTGTGCTCCAGACCCCTCCCCAGCTTTGTTGCCCTTCTCTGGACAGGTTCCAGCAACTCATCATCTTTCCTAAACTGAGGGGCCCAGAGCTGGACACAGTAGTGTTCCATTTGGGCTTTTGGAAAGCTTAAATCACACCACCACCTCATAATGCCTGCTTTGGCCCAAACAGTAGGGGAATTAGGCTTGCAGGGGATGCAGTCAGGACCTATAAATGTATGCAGGTGAACACTAGCAATGTCATCAGGGACAGCTGAGACAAAGCTAATTAAGCAGACTGAACAGTGCATCCTTTGCACTCCACCACCACCACCACTGAGTGCTTAAATCAGTGGAGATCCTGATGTGCTGCTAAAGAGCTTAGCCTGCCCAGTTGATGCATTTGAGTCATAATTTACACTTTTGTGCAGAGTTGATAATTCCCTAATAAATAGGGACTTGAAGCACATTACACCTGTCAGAGAGTTACACATTCCTGAAGATATTATCACATGAAAATGATTGTGTATTCCCCGTTTTGAGGGGAAAATGGTGTGTGCCAGATTAATGAGGTTATGAGCAAGTGAGCAGAATAAACCAGTAAAATGTAATTAAGCCATTTAGCACCCCATAAAAACAGGAACACATAAAAAACTGCTGCAAACCACAGGGTGCAGTTAGTTACCAGCCCCTGTATGTCAGTAGGACTTAAAGGAGCTCTCACTTCCCTTCCACTTTCAAGGCAAAGAAAATGTCCTAATAACTTCATCGATGCCATTGATGAGGGGACAGAGTGTCTGCTCAGCAACTTTGCTGATGATACCCAGACTGGGAGGCTTGGTTGAGACACCTGAAGGCTGTGTGGCCATTCAGTGAGACCTGAAGAGGTGGGCAGAGAGGAACCTAATGAGGTTCAACAAGGGTAAGTGCAGAGTCCTGCACCTGGGAAGGAAGAAAAAACTGCAGCAGTACAGGTTTGGATGTGAGCTGCTAGAGAGCAGCCCTGTGGAGAAGGACCTGGGAGTGCAGGTGGACAGCAAGTTCTGCCTGGGACAGCAATGTGCCCTGGGGGGCCAAGAAGGCCAATGGGATCCTGGGGGGCATTCAGAGGAGTGTGTCCAGCAGATTCAGGGAGGTTTTTCTCCCCCTCTACTTTGCCCTGGTGAGACCACACCTGGAATATTGCATCCAGTTCTGGGCTCCCCAGTTCAAGAGGGACAGGGGAGAGAGTCCAACAGACGGTTGCAAGGATGATTGAGGGACTGGAGCACTGCTCTGTGAGGAGAGGCTGAGAGCCCTGGGGCTGTTTATTCTGGAGAAAAGAAGCCTGAGAGGGAATTTAATAAATGTCTATCAATATCTGAGGGCTGGGGGTCAAGAGGGAGGGGCCAGGCTCTGCTCACTTGCACCCTGTGATAGGACAAGGGGGCAATGGATGTAAACTCCAGCACAGGAGGTTCCACCGCAACATGAGGAAGAACTTCTTTACATTAAGGGTCCCAGAGCACTGGAACAGGCTCCTCAGAGGAGTTGTGGAGTCTCCTCCTCTGGAGACTTTCCAGACCCATCTGGATGCATTCCTGTGTGACCTGTGCTGGATTCTATGGTCCTGCTCTGGCAGGGGATTTGGAACAGAAGATCTCTGGAGGTCTTTTTCAACCCCTAGCATCCTGTGATCCGCTCTGAGCTTTGAAAGTTGTTTGCCCATCTTGTGTTACACACCCCACCCCCATTAATGACATCAGTAGATGAAGGATGTTTTTAAAGAAGTCACTGAGGTTTTTTTCACACTTTGCAGCTGCAGACACTCACCCTACTGCAGCAGCTTTTACTGTCTTCCGCTTCTAGTGCAAGAGTGTAAACTCATCAGGATGCAAACACACCAACCAAGATTGCTGGTCTGTGGCATACTTTGCTCCCCCCCTGTTTTTTTGCTTGACTTCATCAGGGATGCCTGGACAGCTGAGCTCTGGGAAGTGCAGTTCTGCATCTAAAGACAGCGAGAGGGTGCCAATATCTGTTCATTTTAGGACTGAAATAGAATCCTCAGAGAAAAGCTGCAGCAGCTGCAGCTCATCAGATGTATTTCTGTTGCAGAGAGCAGACATTTCAAATACTTGTTGTCTATCAAAGGCTGTAAAAGTAGGTTTTCATGATAGAATAGAATTAACCAGGTTGGAACAGACCTTTGAGATCATCGAGTCCAACCTATCACCCAACACCATCTCATCAACTAAACCATGGCATCAAGCGCCCCATCCAGTCACTTCCTAAATACCTCCAGTGTTGGTGACTCCACCACCTCCCTGGGCAGCACATTCCAATGGCCAATCTCTCTTTCTATGAAGAACTTCTTCCTGTCATTCAGCCTAAACTTCCCCTGGTGCAGCTTGAGACTGTGTCCTCTTGCTGGTTGCCTGAAGAAGAGACCAACCCCCACCTGGCTACAACCCCCTCAGAGTTGTAGAGAGCAGAACTCCTGGCCTCTTCTTCTCCAGGCTAAGCAACCCCAGCTCCCTCAGCCTCTCCTCATAGGGCTTGTGCTCCAAACCCAGCTTTGTTGCCCTTCTCTGGACACCTTCCAGCAAGTCAACTCCTTCCTAAACTGAGGGGCTGGACACAGGACTCGAGGTGTGGCCTAACCAGTGCAGTGTACAGGGGCAGAATCACCTCCCTGCTCCTGCTGGCCACACTGTTCATGATGCAGGCCAGGATGCCATTGGCCTTCTTGGCCACCTGGGCACACTGCAGGCTCATGTTCAGCCTACTATCACCAGCACCCCCAGGTCCCTCTCTGCCTGGCTGCTCTTCAGCCACTCTGACCCCAGCCTGTAGCACTGCCTGGGGTTGCTGTAGCCGATGTGCAGAACCCGTCACTAAAGGGGGGTCTGGGGTTCCAGGGGGGTTGGAACTAGATGACCCTCGAGGTCCCTTCCAACCCTGACAATTCTGTGATTCTAACATCAGGAGCTCTTGAATAATGCAAAAATCAAAAAGAAACCATAAGCACAAACAAGGTGCTGGAGGATGAGCATAAAACAAATACACAGGCATGCACAGACAAGACCAGAAAGAGTGATGAAGAAATTGTATTGCAACTAGTGATGGATCTAAGGAGAAATGTGAAATTTCTGTCAATATATCTCCTTTGTGGGAGACAGAGGAAAATGCAGTCCCTTGCATAATGGAGACATGAGCAGAACCATTCAGCTTTTCTTTTTTGTCAATATTACAAAATAATGATATTCTGGTGGCACCACTGATGCAATTCACAGCAGCTGATGAAAGGATAAGAGCTGTGGGCAAAGAGTCAAAGGTCAGGTCAAATCATACTTAGCTACCCTTCTGTGTGTGTGTGCGTTGCAGTCATGAAGTTTGCTGCAATGCACCACTGGAGTAGGTAAAGAGCTGGGGTGAGCAGTTGCTAGGTTGTGATGAATGCTCTGACAGGATGGGTGAATTCCAGGAGTCTTCAAGAGGGCAGCCAGAATGCTGACTTTTAAAGAGAAGGGAATAAAGAACAGAGGAGAAAGGGACTCGGGGACCAATGGATGGAATTTGTGTACCTTAAGAGAGGAGAGCGCCGAGGGCTTGGAGCGCTAAGACACAGCAAGCATGGATTTACCAAGGACTAATCACACTGAAAAAATGTCATAGAACATCATTGTACCTCCAGTGGCTTCTGCAGGGGGACAAAGGATGTGATGCTCTACAGCTTCCTGAAAGGAGGTTGTAGACAGGTGGGAGTTCTCCCAAGCAAACAGTGGCAGAACAAGAGGACACAGACTCAAGCTAAGACGTCTACAAAGCTAAGTTGTTGAGGCTAATTAGATCTCACCTACATGATGGTGAAGAGCAGCAAGGCTGGTAAGAGGTCTCTAGCACAAGCCCCATAAAGAGAGGCTGAGAGAGCTGGGGTTGCTTAGCCTGGAAAAGAGGAGACTCAGGGGAGACCTCATTGCTCTCTACAACTCCCTGAAGGGAGGTTGTAGCCAGGTGTAGGTTGGTCTCTTCTCCCAGGCAACCAGCACCAGACCAAGAGGACACAGTCTCAAGCTGCACCAGAGGAGGTTTAGGCTGAGCCTCCTCTTCTCCAGGCTAAACAACCCCAGCTCCCTCAGCCTCTCCTCACAGGGCTGTGCTCAGGGCCTCTCCCCAGACTTGTTGCCCTTCTCTGGACACACTCAAGAGTCTCAATGTCCTTCTTAAACTGAGGGGCCCAGAACTGGACACAGGACTCAAGATGTGGCCTAACCAGTGCAGAGTCCAGGGGCACAATGACTTCCCTACTCCTGCTGGCCACACTATTATTGATGCAGGCCAGGATGCCATTGGCCTTCTTGGCCACCTGGGCACACTGCTGGCTCATGTTTAGGTGGCTGTCAATCAGCACCCCCAGGTCCCTTTCTGTTTGGCAGCTCTCCAGCCACTCCGACCCCAGCCTGTAGCTCTACATGGGGTTGCTGTGGCCAAAGTGCAGCACCCAGCACTTGGACTTGTCGAATGCCATCCTGTTGGACTCTGCCCATCTGTCCAGCCTTTCTGACTTTTTTTTCTGATGATTGTTCTGTGAGTTTATTATCAAAATTATCTTTCCTGCTACTTAAATACCCTGATCAGGTAACTCCTTAACCTTTTTGATGAGCTAACTACTTATCTGTCCTGGAGTTTGGAGACCTGCTTTCCAGTCCTGCAATAGTTTTTGCTGATTTTCTCTGAGCCCTCTCCAACTTACCAACATCCCTGATGAATCATGGGCACCATATTTCAGTGTCAGCTTCCAAACATGAAGGCCTTCTGCCAAACCCAGACTTAATCTAATTCCCTTCTGCTTGCCTGCAGACTGTCTGCCTGCAGAAATCCTCCTGTTTATTCTTTCAGGGCCTGCATTGTCTCTTTTGGATGCAGCACCATGCTAGGCACTCACGTACTGTTGATTATCTGCTAGGATTCCTAAACACTCTTTAGAGTCCCTGAAGCAAACTCCCCCTGTCCTATGTGTGTGCCTTACACATTGTATTTCTGGATGTATTCCTTTACTTGTTGCTGTGTTACAGCACTTAGTGTTTACTCATTTGATTAATCTAGCAGGTAATTGTTCTTCATATATCAGCCATTGCTTTGGTTTAGTTTACATTCATAGAATCATAGAATGGTCCAGGCTGGAAGGGAGCTCCAAAGCTCATCCAGTCCAACCTCCCTGCAGTCAGCAGGGACATCCCTCAACTAGATCAGGTTGCCCAGAGCCCTGTCCAGCCTCACCTTGAATATCTCCAGGGATGGGGCTTCAACCACCTCTCTGGGCAACCTGTTCCAGTGTTCCACCACCCTCATAGTAAAGAACTTGTTCCTAACATCCAATCTAATTCTGTTCTGCTCTAATTTGAAGCCATTGCCCCTTGTCCTGTCCCTGCAGACCTTTGCAAACAATCTCTCGCCATCCTTCCTGTTAGCTCCCTTCAGGTACTATTAGGTGTCCCTGGCGCCTTCTCTTCTCCAGGCTGAACACCCCCAGCTCCCTCAGCCTCTCCTCATAGCAGAGCTGCTCCAACCCCCTGATCAGTTTTGTGTCCTTCCTCTGGACCCTCTCCATCAGGTCCATGTCCTTCCTATAGTGAGGACTCCAGAGCTGTACACAGAACTCCAGGTGAGGTCTCAGCAGAGCAAAGTGTCAGAATCACCTCTCTGGCTCTGCTGGCAATGCTGCTTTGGATGCAGCCCAGGCTGTGATTTGCCTCCTGTGCTGCAAGCTCACACTGCCTGCTCCTGTCCAGCTTCTCATCCTTCAGCAAGCCCAAGTCCTTTTCCTCAGGGCTGCTGGATATTCCTTGATGATGATCTCTGAAGGTCCCTTCCAACCTCTAATGTTCTATGATTCAGTGTAGCTGTGTTGCAGCACTTAGTGTTTACTCATTTGGTTAATCTACCAGGTTATCGTTCTTCATGTATCAGCCATGTTTCTGGTTTCTTACTTCTCTGTCCTTTAGACATCACTGATAGCAAAGATGATGATATTATCTGGCCTTCCAGATGATTGATAAAACTGCTGAACACATAAAGGCCAAAACCTGCTGCTGGTGAGGCTCTGCTCACACTGCATCATCACATTTTTAACTGTGGGGGACTGTGTCCCCTGGACTGAATGATTGGAGATGAGAAACTGCAAGGAGAGATGAAATGGGAGCCACCTGTTGATGGCTTCACAAGTAACTCCAATAGATGAGATAAGGGTCAGCTGTGCTACCCTAATAAGTATCACCAGCCAGTAAGAGGAGGAGGTCAATTAACCAATCCCCTGCAGCCACTCCAAGGGGAGAGCAACGAATGTGAGCTGCCAGGAGGGCAGTCGTCAGTCTGATGGGCTTGCTGCTGCAGGTAGGAGCTCTTGACCTGGGTGCTCCCTACCCCCCTGCTTGAATCCCACCCTCGTCGCTGTGGGTGCTGCCCGGCCCCCTACTGCAACATTTAACTATTAGCAGGCTTGAAGTGATAGACATCCACAGTCCGGGCAACCTTATCTAGTGTGAGGTGTCCCTGCCCATGGCAGGGGGGTTTGGAACTGGTTGATCTTTGAGGTCCCTTCCAACCCTGACAGTTCCATGATCTGTGGTAAAATCTCAGTCTGTCATTGATGATTCTCTGATTTGAATCCATTACAAATTTGCTCTTCCTTTGTGCTAAATTCTTGGTCAAAATCCCACCCCAGACGTCAAGAGATCTTGGCTAGATGCTTGCTACAGTTTGAAGGGGGAACTTCAGCATAGTTCCTGACTGCAAAGACTGAAAGTAAACTAAATTACCATTGCATGCAAAAGGAAAATAATGCTAAGGTCTGTATAACTCACTGGCTTGCTAATGGGATATAGAGAAGAGGCATAAACAGTTCTCTCTCTTTTCTCCTTCTGTCATTTCTGCTTGCAGCTGTCCTCTCTTTCTCTCCCATGGCCTTGCCAGGGGATCTCTGTTTTGACTACTGTGTGAGGTAACAGGGTGGAGGGAGGGACTGGGGGAAGAGGTGAATGGTCCCCTGGATCCATCCAGGGGGATCTGAGGAGTTTCTGTGTGGCTTATAAACTGTGACTATTTATCTATTGTACACATATTGTGTATTTTGTACATATTCATTACATTTCATATTGCCAGATTTTAGTTTGCTTGTAAATAGAGCTTAGCTTCATTTGCTTCCTAAACCTTCTGAGCTAGTCTGGCAATTTTATTTTTGGGGGGTGGGGGTGGAGTGGTGCAGTTTCTCCAAATTAGTTGGGGGTTACTTTCAACCCACCATGATGCTGTATCTTGTTTGTGGCTTACTGAGAGGGTGGGTGCCAGGCTTCAGACAACACTGCTGCATGGCTTGGATAAGACCTCAGCGATCAGCAAGTCCAACCTATTACCTAACACCATCTCATCAATTAAACCATGGCACTAAGTGCCTCATCAAGTCTCCTCCTAAACACCTCCAGTGATGGTGACTTCACCACCTCCCTTGGCAGCACATTCCAATGGCAAATAAGTCTTTCTGGGAAGAATTTCTTCCTCACATTCAGCCTAAACCTCCCCTGGCACAGCTTGAGACTGTGTCCTCTTGTTCTGGTGCTGGCTGCCTGGGAGAAGAGACCAACCCCCACCTGGCTACAACCTCCATTCAGGGAGTTATACAGAGCAATATAATACACCAGGTTGGAAGAGACCTTCAAGATCATCGCGTCCAACCCATCAACCAATCCAACCCACCTAAACAATGAAACCATGGCACCAAGCACCCCATCAAGTCTCCTCCTGAACACCTCCAATGAAAGTGACTCCACCACCTCCCCAGGCAGCCCATTCCAATGGGCAATCACTCTCTCTGTATAGAACTTCTTCCTAACATCCAGTCTAAACCTCCCCTGGCACTGCCTGAGACTGTGTCCTCTTGTTCTGGTGCTGGCTGCCTGGGAGAAGAGACCAACCTCTGCCTGGCTACAACCTCCCTTCAGGAGTGTAGAAAGCAATAAGGTCACCCCTCAGTCTCCTCTTCTCCAGGCTAAGCAACCCCAGCTCCCTCAGCCTCTCCTCATAGGGCTTGTGTTCCAAACCCCTCACCAACTTTGTTGCCCTTCTCTGGACACACTCCAGCAAGTGAAGATCCTTCCCAAACTGAGGGGCCCAGAACTGGACACAGGACTCAAGGTGTGGCCTAACCAGTGCAGTGTACAGGGGCAGAATGACCTCCCTGCTCCTGCTGGCCACTCTGTTCCTGATGCAGGCCAGGATGCCATTGGCCTTCTTGGCTGCCTGGGCACACTGCAGGCTCATGTTCAGCCTACCATCAACCAGCACCCCCAGGTCCCTCTCTGCCTGGCTGCTCTCCAGCCACTCTGACCCCAGCCTGTAGCACTGCATGGGGTTGCTGTGGCCAATGTGTAGAACCTGGCACTTGGATGTAATATATAATTGCTCTGTACATGAGAGTTTCTATCCGCTGGGAGAAGGTTCAATAATTACATTTTGGTGTCGCTCTGCCGTGCTTTGTAGTTCATCTTTGGCTAGTTTCTGTGAAGATCAATATGAATTCTGAGTGAATTACTGCATGTAAGTGTTTGAAACTCAATAGTTGTGAAATTGTGATTGATACTTTATTATTGCTATATTGACTTTCTAGAACATCCAGCAGGGGATTTTTGCTTTGGTTTGGTTTGTTTTGATTTATTTTGTCTTTGTGTGTTTGGTGTTTAAAATTGGTCTCTTTAAAATTGCTAATGGAGTTCTGAGTCAGGCCTCTAATGGAGATCAGAGGGTTGGAGCTCCTCTCCTATGAGGACAGACTGAGGGAGTTGGGGCTGGTCAGTCTGGAGAAGAGAAGGCACCAAGGAGACCTCATTGTGGCCTTCCAGGATCTGAAGGGGGCTACAAGAAAGCTGGGGAGGGACTTTTTAGGTAGTGTTAGGACTAGGGGGAATGGAACAAAACTAGAAGGGGGTAGATTCAGATTGGATGTTAGGAAGAAGTTCTTCCCCTTGAGGGTGGTAAGACAATGGCACAGGTTGCCCAGGGAGGTGGTGGCAGCCTCATGCCTGGAGGTTTTAGCAGCCAGGCTGGATGCAGCTGTGAGCAACCTGCTGTAGTGTGAGGTGTCCCTGCCCATGGCAGGGGGGTTGGAACTGGCTGATCCTTGAGGTCCCTTCCAACCCTGACAGTTCTGTGATTCTATGAATTTGCCTAATATGGCTGTGTCCAGCAGGATCTGGGAAGTGATTGTCCTGATTGTCCATGTGTACACAGCACTGGTGAGGTTTCACCTGAAGTTTTGTGTCCAGTTTTGGGCACCTCACCACAAGAGAGATGTGGAGGTGCTGGAGCCAGAGCAGAGGAGGACAAGGAAGCTGGGAAGGGCCTGGAATAAATTTGATGAAGAGCAACTGAAGAAGCTGGGGATGGTTAGTTTGGAAAAGAGGAGGCTGAGGGGAGACCTCATTGCTGTCTACAATTACCTGAAAGGACCTTGTGGAGAGGCTGCTGCTGGTCTCTTCTCACAGGTAATTAGTGATAGAACAAGAGGGAATAGCCTCAAGCTGCCATGGGGTAGCTTTAGACTGGACATTAGGAGTGGCCATGGGAATGTGCTGCCCAGGGAGGTGGTTGAGTCACCAGCCTTGGATGTGTTTCAAGGCGGTTTGGATGTGGTGCTTGGGGATATGGTTTAGGGGTGAGCCTTGCAGAGTAGGGTTAATGGTTGGACTTGGTGATCCTGAGGGTCTTTTCTGACCTGACCATTTCTGAGCCTCTGTCATTGCTTCTGCCTTTCTATCTGCTAGAACTTCAGGCATTATCCTCAAGTAGCAAATGTACTTAAAAATGGCCATAACATTCTCACTAATATTGATGTAGTTTTCATGAGAAACATATTGTTTTCCTTGACAATCCAGATATTTAATCATACTGGCTTAGTCTATGTGTCCTAGTTCTTTTATTATAGCTATAAATATCACTATCCACACAGTTGTTACTGATCTAACCAAGCTCTGAAAAGGAAGGATTGCTAATACTCCCACTTTGCAAGCTGACCTATTTTTCGCTGATGTTTGATGAGTTAAGGGCCGTGAAGCTAACAAATATTTAGCATTTGAAAGTCAAAATGCAGACAGTTGCACTTAGATTTGACTTTTACATCAGTTTCTGAGTTTTGGGAAAGTGCTGAGCATTCCCTGTTTCCTTTGAGTGCCTGCAGAAGTGTGTGCTGTCATCTGATAGGGACAAATAAGGAGAGCATCAGCAGCGTTATCTCTGTTGTTCTGTCATATCTAACATGCTTGCCACACAGAATGCAGCACGGGAAGGTAATGACTGCACTGACTGAGGGAGCTCCAGAGCAGGAGACAGTGCTCTGGCTGCTGTGTTACTGAAGTACTTACATGGTTTCTAGTACCCAAGCCAGCAGGTCTCTGTGGCATTGCTTGTGCTATGCTGCAAGAAGCCAGGCTGGGAGTCTCTATCCATTGCTGCACTGCAGTCTAAGCCCCAGACGGCATTTGCAGAGTCTCCCTTGACTGCTGGTGCATTATTCTCTAGCTCGGTGTGGTGGGTTGAAATTTCCCCCCAAACAAGAGCAGTGTGGCCAGCAGGAGCAGGGAGGTCATTCTGCCCTGTACTCAGCACTGGTTAGGCCACACCTTGAGTCCTGTGTCCAGTTCTGGGCCACTCAGTTTAGGAAGGAGGTTGACTTGCTGGAACATGCCCAGAGAAGGGCAACAAAGCTGGGGAGAGTCTGGAGCACAGCCCTGTGAGGAGAGGCTGAGGGAGCTGGGGTTGTTTAGCCTGGAGAAGAGGAGGCTCAGGGGAGACCTTATTGCTCTCTACAACTACCTGAAGGGTGGTTGTAGCCAGGTGGAGGTTGGTCTCTTCTCCCAGGCAACCAGCACCAGACCAAGAGGACACAGTCTCAAGCTGCACCAGAGGAGGTTTAGGCTGGAGGTGAGGAGAAAGCTCTTCACAGAGACAGTTGTTAGCCACTGGAATGTGCTGCCCAGGGAGGTGGTGGAGTCACCAGCCCTGGAGGTGTTCAAGAGGGGATTGGATGTGGCACTTGGTGCCATGGTCTAGTAGTCATGAGGTGTTGGGTGACAGGTTGGACTCGATGATCTCTGAGCTCTCTTCCAACCTTATTGATTCTGTGATTCTATGATCAACTTTGCCAGCCCAGCTCAGTCAGAAGCAGATGGAAGCTGTGTTTACAACCAAAACTACAATCTACAGTGGAATGCAATGAATATGTACAAGATATACAGGAGTTACAATATTTGCAGACCTTCACAATTAATAAACAGCACCAGAATCCCCCCTGAGCAAGGACCAGGGGTGTCTCTGCCTCCCCCTTAACAGCCTGTACAAAAAGGGGATGAGAAAGGAGCAGGGGGCCGTTAGACTAAGCCAAAACAATGCAGCCAAGGTCAGGCAGAAGCAAGTTAGTATCTCCCCCAGAGTGAAGAAGAGAGAAACACTTGGGGAGCTAAATCTCATGGGACATCTGTTTCCAGTGGGACTGTTTGGAATTATCTTTCTTTTCCTTTTCACACCCAATAGTGATTTGTTTACATTTTACTACTTTACTGTTCAAGATCTGTGGGGGGGAAGAATAAAAGTTAAAGGCATAGCCTTAAACTATCGCAAAGCCACAGACAGCATTTGCAGATTATCCCTTGACTGCTCGTGTGTTATTCTCTAGCTCAGCTAAGCCATGGCCCCTGGAGGCCCCAGGCAGGATGAGCTACCTTTATCAGGTGCCATATGAGCGAGCAGAGGAGGGTTGGTACCCCCTGCCGAGCAGCGGTCTGCGTGCTCCGGCGGCCAGGCGCAGGCACATAATGGCACAGCTCCTGCTCCGGATGGAGCCAGTGGGAGAGCATGCTGAGAAAAATAATTGAAAACCAAGCTGCCTTTAAAAGTAATCAAATTACTCCTTGGGATTAGATTTTTTTTTTTTAGAGCCAAATTTTAGCCCTCCATATTCTGATGCCTTGCCAGGACCACATAGCTTGGCCCAGTTCCATGCCTGGGGAGAGTTTACTACTTTTCTGAGTAAATAGAACATGTGAAGCCAGACTCTCATCACTTTTATGCCTAAGTAAATGCATCACTTTTTCAGTAGAGTCTTCCCTGATTTATAAATATGGCCATAAGAGAAAACAGGCAGGGAGTGGCTTCACAGCTGCTAAAACCTTGCTTCTGTCTTTTAACTCTGCTCCCAGAGTGCTTAGGAAAGGCACTGGCAATGAGTGAGAGAGTGGCATGAGTACTTCAGACCTGGCTACTTCTTCCTGTACCTGCTTCCTCAGCTACAAAGGGAACAGTGAACATTAGGATGAAAAGGATAATTTAATTTAAGAAGGACATTGAGGTACTTGAATGTGTCCAGAAAAGGGCAATGAGGCTGGGGAGAGGTCTGGAGCACAGCCCCATGAGGAGAGGCTGAAGGAGCTGGGGGTGTTTAGCCTGGAGAAGAGGAGGCTCAGGGGAGACCTTCTTGCTGTCTTCAACTACCTGAAGGGTGGTTGTAGCCAGGAGGGGGTTGGTCTCTTCTCCCAGGCAACCAGCACCAGAACAAGAGGACACAGTCTCAAGCTGCACCAGGGGAAGTTTAGGCTGGAGGTGAGGAGAAAGTTCTTCACTGAGAGAGTTGTTTGTCATTGGAATGTGCTGCCCAGGGAGGTGGTGGAGTCACCAGCCCTGGAGGTGTTAAAAAATTGATTGGATGTGGCACTTGGAGCCATGCTTTAGTTGTCAGGAGGTGTTAGGTATCAGGTAATAGATTGGGCTTGATGATCTCTGAGGTCTTTTCCAACCTGGTTGATTCTGTGAAATTACCCCCCCAGCTAAAGGCAGGATTTTCTCAGAGACTGTAGGAACATATCAACTACTCACAAGGCTGCTCATGGACTGTGGGAATTCTGCTTTTGTCTTTTATTTGGAAATCCTCCTGAGCTGCTTTGCTGCTTATAATCCACACATGTGTTGGGCTAGAATCCACTAAAGAGCCTTGTGCTCTCTGCAGCTCACCTGTTTTATCCAGCCAGCTAATTTTTGTCAGAATTGTCATCAGACAAAGGCCAGAACTGATAACCATCAGTTCTGTGCTCAAACATGCCCAAAACATGCTGCATGGGGTCTGTGCCTGGCAGGACAAGTGGCTTGGTGGAAGGGTCCATGTGAAATCCACCGATCCACAGCCCTGGGAGGGGGAGGTATCTCTCCTCTGGCTCCCTTCATCCCAGCCTCTCTTTTTCCACCACCATTCCACCCCACCCCCATCCTGTCTTCACGGGGGGGTGGGGAAGGGCTTTGGGTGCATTCCACTGTGTGTGTGCACACAAGGGTGCAATGTGCTCAGGTGTAAGAGTGTCATCTTCCTCCTTTCAATGAGGAGACAATTTCCAGCTAACATCCCTGACACCTGCATGAGGAAGCATCTTGCTTGTACCTCATGCAAAAGGCACACCCAGGCTACCAAGTTTAAGCACCAGCTAATAATATGATCAGAGAATCACAGAAACACTCAGGTTGGCAAAGACCCTCAGGATCACCATGTCCAACCATTAACCTACTCTACAAGGGTCACCCCTAAACCATGTCCTTTAGCACCACATCCAAACCACCTTGAAACACAGCCAGGCTTGGGGACTCCACCACCTCCCTGGGCAGCACATTCCAATGCCTGACCACTCTTGATGGGGAAAAAAATCTTTCCTAATGTCCAGTCACAGCTTGAGGCTGCTCCCTCTTGTTCTATCACTAATTACCTGTGAGAGGAGTCCATCCACCAGCCTCTCCACAACGTCCTTTCAGGTAGTTATAGAGAGCGATGAAGAGGAGGAGGCTGAGGGAAGACTTCAAACTAAACAGCCTCAGCTCTCTCAGTTGCTCTTCATAAGATTTATTGCCCAAACTGTTTAAGCAGAGCATAAATGAATAGTTTGAGTTAAGCAAAGAGAAAGTAAGCTGTTGAGGACAGTGGCAAGATTCCTTGTAACTAGCTGTGACGGAGGCACCAGTATAAGCTCTGTTGCACTGAGATGCTTCATTATAACATGTGTCTCTGTCTTGCCCAGTTCTTATGCTGAGTCCATCAGCATGTTATCTGAAGACTTTTGTGTCACACATCCTACACTGCACCCCAACAGTATATAGGCACTCCACAATGAGTTAAGAACGGACTGGAGCCTCCAAGACAGTGCCCTGCTGTTAGTCTGGCACTGTTTTGTGCCAAAAATATCTTCAGGATGGCTGTTTCTTGCTTAGGTAACAGACCCATCTACCCTCACAGGTGTCAGCTCCATCCCTTCCACTTCAGAAAACAAAGGCTATCATTAAGATGGTGGCATTCACCAAACATTTGTTCAATTTATTGTAATATTTTCTGTCTCTGTGCAAGACCACCACAAATAAACCAAAACAAACCTTAACCAACCAGCCAAACCCACCAACAGTGAAAACCCTAACCAAACAACAACAAAAAACCCCATCCAACCAAACAAATCAACCAAAACCAATAACAAAACCCCTAACCAAACAACACAAAAAACCCCATCCAACCAACTCAAACCCACAAAACCCAAACAAATCAACCAAAACCAACAACAAAACCCCTAACCAAACAACCAAACCCCACAAGAAACAAACCAACCAACCAACACCACCAACAACAAAACCCCTAGCCAAACAACAAAGCCCCATCCAACCACCTAAACCCCCCAAAAACCCAACCAACCAAAACCAACAAAACCCTAACCAAACAACAACAAAACCCCATCCAACCAACCAACCAAAACCAACAAAAGCCCTAACCATACAACAGCAAATCCCCATCCAATCAACCAAAACCCACAAAAACCAAACCACCCAACCAAAACCACCACCAACAGAACCCCTAGCCAAACAACACCACCACAACCAACCAACCAAAACTCACAAAACCCAAACAAATCAACCAAAACCAACAAAACCCAACCAACAAAACCCAACCAACCAACACCCACAACAAACAGATCAACCAAAACCACCACCACCAAAACCCCTAACCAAACAACAACAAAAAAACCCCAACCAACCAACACCTACAAAAAACCAAATCAACCAAAACCACCACCACCAAACCCCTAACTAAACAACAACAAACCCCAACCAAACAACCAATCCCCACAAGAAACAAACCGACCAACCAACCAAAACCAACAACAACAAAACCCCTAGACAAACAACAACAAAAAACCCCAACCAACCAACCAAAACCACCACCAAGAAAACCCCTAGCCAAACAACAACCAAAAAAACCAACCCCAACCAACCAGAACCCCAAAAAAACAACCAACCAACCCCCCAAAAAACCCAACCCACAACCCCCCAAACCAATAATAATGAATGCCAAGGTCTGCTTAATGTCAAGATTTTACATTCATAGAATGGTTTAGGTTGGAAGGGACCTTAAGGATCACCTAGTTCCAACCCCCCTGCCATGGGGCAGCGACACTTGCCCCTAGATCAGGTTGCTCAAGGCTCGTCCAAGCTGGCCTTGAACACCTCCAGGAGGGGCATCCACACGATTGAAGACCTCAGAGCCAACCATTTGCTCAAGCAAAAGGAAATAATTTCTTTACTGTTCTGGTTCTTGAAAATTGGTAGGCAGGCTTTGCTAAAATTAGATTTGTAGTGCTCCCAAGGTGAGAGTCACGTCTGTGGTCTCATTAGAGGACTTCTCTTCCTCCACAAATGCATCCATCAAAAGCAGTTGGAAAGAATTCCAGTAATGAAATCTTTGGGAACTTGGTTGAATAGTCCACTGAAAGCAGTGGAACATTTTAATCAGGTCCTTGTGCTCATTTTGGGGTTTGCAGCCTGGGTTCAGCAGTGGCAGGCTTATAAACTCTTCTTTTAATCATGGTGTTTCCAGGATCCAAAGGAACTGTTAAGTGCTAACACCTTGCTGTCAGATGGCTGTAAATCCACAGATGATTTATGACTAAAAATAAGTATGTAGGGGCATAAGACTATCAAAACTGCTAATCAGATCAAACTAATTCAGACTCACCTGTGAGACAAGACATCATAGGAAATCATGTATTAGAGAAGTGCCACCATAGAATAATTTTCTTCCTGGCCTTCTGTCTGAGAGAAAGAGCTCATTGCTTAAGTATCTGTGCTTATTTCCTCCTAGTTTTGTTGCTCTTTTAATATGACTGTTAAAAGTCCTATTGTCCACAAGTGGATAAAGTACCTGATGCCAAACTCTGGCTTTTTCCCAGGAGGTGGATACAATGCAGGTAGAGTCTCTCTCTCATTAGTCTGATGGCAAAATTTCTTTTAATTGTCCTACTATTGGATGAATTTGGTGTTGGGACTTAATTCACCAAAAATGTCATGGAGTCAACCAAAAGGATTTGTGAATCATAGAACCACAGAATTGTCAGGGTTGGAAGGGACCTCAAGGATCAGCCAGTTCCACCCCCCCCTGCCATGGGCAGGGACACCTCACACTACAGCAGGTAGCTCACAGCCACATCCAGCCTGGCCTTAAAATCATCCAGGCATGAGGCTGCCACCACCTCTCTGGGCAACCTGTGCCAGTGTCTCACCACCCTCATGGGAAAGAATTTCTTCCTAGCATCCAATCTGAATCTACTCATTTCTAGTTTTGCTCCATTCCCCCCAGTCCTATCACTCCCTGACACCCTAAAAAGTCCCTCCCCAGCTTTCTTGGAGCCCCCTTCAGATACTGGAAGGCCACAATAAGGTCTTCTTGGAGCCTTCTCTTCTCCAGACTGAACAGACCCACCTCTCTCAGTTTGTCTCCATAGCAGAGCAGCTCCAGCCCTCTGCTCATCCTCGTGGCCCTTCCCTGGACATGTTTCAGCATGTTCAGATCCTTCTTGTAACAGGGGCTCCGGAACTGGGCACAGTACTCCAGGTGAGATCTCATGAGAGCTACCAAGGAAAGAGATTACTTTAAATACTGTATTTTAGAGCTGACAGGAGTCCTTAGACAGATTGTTATTCATTCCAACCTAATGCAAGTATTACAAGCTCACTGGATAAGACTTCTACTTTCTGCAGTCTCTTGACTCTCTAATGCTCATTATTAATTGTTCCAGATACCTAATTCAGTGCAATTTATTGTATATGGCTGAACATTTTGTAGGAAATCAGGATACTATGGTCCCTGGCCATGAAAAAATGGCCTGGACAATGTATTTTATTACTTCTCAATTATCTCCTGTTTTAAAACTAAAATTCAAGGATCTCTTAGAAAAGAGGGATCATGAAGAGGGGAAAATATCAGTGGACAAAACAATAACATACTTTAGCTGCTAATAAGCTCCAAACTGCTAGAAATGCTTCCTGTGGTCTGTGTTTGTAGAAGCCAAGGCAATGCTAATGATATTTCGTATGCTCAGGATCCTCAGTGGTGTCATTAGCACAAACTCATCTCAGATTAATTCTGTGTAGTTGAAGGAGTGGTTTGGGACCTGCCTTCTGCAGTATCCCACTGCAGAATGTGGTTACTGTGCCGGGAGCAGCAAGCTGCACACCTGTGGTAGTTTTAGGCTGCTGCCTAGGACACTTATCCACAGATCTTGAGTAGAAAGTGGTAGAATGGTAAATAAATTACCATTGGGTGCAAAAGAAAAATATGATAAGGTCTAAATAATCCAATGGTCTGATAACTAACATCAAGTTAGTTTTACACACTAACACTCAGCTTCTTTTCTCTAGCAGATAATAGCTGTTTGCTTTCTGCTGGCTTGCTGACCTTGGCTGCATTACTTGGTTGTGGCTAAGTACTAACAAGCTACTCTCTGCTGTTCTCTCTTGTGTAGGGTGGAGGAAGGGAGCAGAGAGGCTATTGGAAGCCCCCCTGGTTTTGCCCACAGGGCTTCTTGTGCTGTTTAGAAATTGCAAATATATGTAAATATTGTATGTTGTGTACACATTCATTGCACTTCATGTTTCTGGATCGTAGTTTTGCTCCTAAATAGAGCTTCATTTGCTTCCATCTGAGCTGGTCTGGCAATTTTATTTTGGGGGGTTGTGATGGGTTACGCCCATCCTGGAAGCAGGTGGGGGAGGGCCTGCGAGAGCATTGCCCTCCCTGCAGGAGTTTTTCCCCCTGGGAAACTGAGTTAGTCTGTTCCACTTCCCCTCCCTGTCCAGCAAGCGTGTAAAAAGGAGGACACTGCAGCCGTTAGCTCTCTTGGCCCCTGCCTTTGCCTGGATGAGAGGACTGCTGGCTCCCTGCTGCTCTGCCATATGGTCCTCCCTGTTACATCAAGTCTCCTCCTAAACACCTCCAGTGATGGTGACTCCACCACCTCCCCGGGCAGCACATTCCAATGGGCAAGCACTCTCTCTCTCTCTGTAGAATTTCTTCCTAACATCCAGCCTAAACCTCCCCTGGTGCAGCTTGAGACTGTGTCCTCTTGTTCTGGTGCTGATTGCCTGGGAAAAGAGAACAGCCCCACCTGGCTACAACCTCCCTTCAGGTAGTTGCAGATAGCAATAAGGTCAGCAACAGCCAAGCAAAAGCCATCAGCTAGTATCTGCTAGAGCAAAGAAGCCAAAAAGAGAGAGAGTTACTTTATACAACTAACTTTATGTTGGTTTTCAGACCTTATCATTATCTTTCTTTTGTGTCCAGTGGTAATTTATTTACATTCTAACCACTTTTTCTACTCAGTCTGTGGAAAATTTCCTACACTTCAGCAGTCCTGAAGAGGTAACAGGAACGAAATTATTCCTTCACAAAGTGAGACTCAAATCTGGGGCATCAAGAAACGTGAGATGCAAGCTGTAGGCTTGACACCGGGCCAACCACCTGACCTCATTGCTTTGGGCTGTTGCTGAGCAAACAGAAGGTTCTGCATTTCCTATATTCCAGTTTTGTAAGGGTCACTGTATGATCTGAGGGCCCTGACTAGACAAAGCATCTGACGCTTTTTTCATATAAATACAGAACCGCAGAATTAACCAGGTTGGAAAAGCCCTTTGAGATCATCGAGGCCAACCTATCACCCAACACCATCTAATCAACTAAACCACGGCACCAAGGCCTCATCCAGCTGTTCCTAACATCTCCAGTGATGGTGACTCCACCACTTCCCTGGGCAGCACATTCCAATGGCCAGTCTCTCTTTCTGGGAAGAATTTCTTCCTAACATCCAGCCTAAACCTCCCCTGGTGCAGCTTGAGACTGTGTCCTCTTGTTCTGGTGCTGGTTGCCTGGGAGAAGAGACCAACCCCCACCTGGTTACAACCTCCCCCTGTACTCAGCACTGGTTAGGCCACACGTTGAGTACTGTGTCCAGTTCTCAGTTTAGGAAAGATGTTGAGTTGCTGGAAGGTGTCCAGAGAAGGGCAACAAGGCTGGGGAGGGGTTTGGAGCACAGCCCTGTGAGGAGAGGTTGAGGGAGCTGGGGTTACTTAGCCTGGAGAAGAGGAGGCTCAAGGGAGACCTTATTGCTGTCTACAGCTACCTGAAGGGAGGTTGTAGCCAGCTGGGGATTGGTCTCTTCTGCAGGACACAGTCTCAAGCTGCACCAGGGGAGATTTAGGCTGGATGTTTGGAAGAAATTCTTCATAGAAAGAGAGATTTGCCATTGGAATGTGCTGCCCAGGGAGGTGGTGGAGTCACCATCACTGGAGGTGTTTAGGAAGAGACTGGATGGGGCAATTGGTGCCATGGTTTAGTTGGTTAGATGGTGTTGGGTGAACTTGGTGATCTAAAAGATCTGTTCCAACCTGGTTAATTCCATTCCATTCCATTCCATTCCATTCCATTCCCTTCCCTTCCCTTCCCTTCCCTTCCCTTCCCCTGAGCCTCCTCTTCTCCAGGCTAAGCAACCCCAGCTCCCTCAGCCTCTCCTCAGAGGGCTGTGCTCCAGGTCCCTCTCCAGCTTTGTTGCCCTTCTCTGGACACACACAACCTTTTTAATGTTGGGAGAGCTATGAGTGTACACATTGCCTCTAAAAAAAAATACAATCTAATCATCAGTTGTGCTCTGGAAGTTGTGTAGCAAAGCCCCCCCCCAAAAAAATTATTGGTAAATGTTTGTGACATGTGCAAGCCCAAAGTGGAAAAGAAAAATCTCTGGAGATTGGAATTGCAATCATTTCCTCTTTTGCTGCTGACCTTCACTGAACTGATTGTAATTTGTGAGCGCTGTGAAATCTGTGGAGGCCAACATCTTGCAACTAGCCAAACTACTGAGTGCTGGTGATGATTTTCAAGGCATATAATTAGCTTGGTATTTTTGTGTTGTCTTTACCTCTGTCTAGTTGGAGAGGGGATATTCAAGCTGGCTTTTTGCAGCCAGGGATATTGAAATCCAAGCATGGATCTCCCTTCTAAGTACAAATGAGAAGGGCAGAAATGAGTTTTGAAGCATATGGTTAACAGGCCTGGGGGGTGGTTGGTTTTTTTTTTAATTTATAGCTCTATGATTATGGTTTTTTTTTTGGTTTGTAGATAATATGAAATTAATCTTCAGATGGCCCTTGATTATTTTTGAATGCAGCCGAGATACATTGCTACAACCCAAACTCTGGGCATGCAATAAGCCGAAGCCAAAAGAAGAAAATATTCTTGTTTCCTTTCGGAGTACTGCTTAGAAACATCCCCCAGTTTTCAATTGCTTAGCTACTGAGCAGGTTTATTATTAATATTTTCCTCCCTCCCTCCCCCCCTCCCCCCTTTCTCCCCCCCTTCCCCCCTTTCTCCCCCCCTTCCCCCCTTCTCCCCCCCCTTCCCCCCTTTCCTCCCCCCTTCCCCCCTTTCTCCCCCCCCTTCCCCCCTTTCTCTCCCTTTTCCCCCCTTTCTCTCCCTTTTCCCCCCTTTCTCTCCCCTTCCCCCCTTTCTCTCCCTTTTCCCCCCTTTCTCTCCCCCTTCCCTCCCTTCCTCCCCCCTCCCCCTTCTCTCTTTCTCTCGTTTCTTCTTCTTCTTTTATTTCTCTTTTTCTCTCTTCTCTCCCCTTCTCCTCTTTCCCCTTCTCCTCTTCTCCCCCTCTCCTCTTCCCCCTTCTCCCTCTTTCCCCCCCCCTTCTCCTCTTTCCCCCTTCTCCTCTTTCCCCCTTCCTCCTCTTTCCCCCTTCTCCTCTTCCCCCTTCTCCTCTTTCCCTTCTCCCTCTTTCCCCTTCTCCTCCTCTTTCTTTCTCCCCCTTCCTCTACAGGAAGGCTGGGGAGGGACTTCTCAGGCTATCAGGTAGTGATAGGACTAGGGTGAGTGGAATGAAGCTGGAGATAGGGAGATTCAGGCTGGAGGTGAGGAGGAGGTTCTCACCACAAGAGTGGTGAAGCCCTTGAATGGTTGTCCAGGGAGGTGGTTGAGGCCCCATCCCTGGAGGTAAGCCCAGGCTGGATGAGGCTCTGGCCCCTGATCTAGTGCAGGGTGTCCCTGCCCATGGCAGGGGGGTTGGAACTGGCTGATCCTTGTGGTCCCTTCCACCCTGACTGATACTATGATACTATACTATGGAGGTGGTGGAGTCACCATCACTGAGGTGTTTAGAGCCAGAGACTTGATGGGCTGCTTGGTGACATGGTTTGTTGACTAAATAGTGTTGGATGATAGGTTGGACTCGATGCTCAAAGGTCTCTTCCACCTGGTTAATTCTCTTCTCTTCTCTTCTCTTCGCCCCTCTTCTCTTCTCTTCTCTTCCTCTTCTCTTCCTCTCGTTCTCTTCCCTCTCTTCTCTTCTCTTCTCTTCTCTTCCCTTTGTTCATTCTCTTCTCTCTCTCGTTATTCTTCCAATTTCCTTTCTTCTCTTTCTCTTTACTTAGTTCTCTTCTAACTCTTTCCTCTTCTCTTCTTCATCTATTCTTGCTTTTCTTTTTTCTTTCTCTTATCTCTTTCCTCTTCCCGTTTCTCTTTCTCTTCCTCTCTCTCTCTCTTCTCTTCTCTTTCTCTTTCCTTTTCTCTTCCATTCCCTACTTTCTTTGTTAGTTAGTTTTATTCTGCACCTCCAAAATATTGTCGCTCCACTTTGGCTTCTTTGCCAGGTCTTTGAAGGTCCTCAGGTCTCTTTCCACCAATCAATATGACCTGGGACATAGGGGAAAAAAAAACCACAAAAGGCAACTACTAGCTCACTGTACTATGAAAAGGCTGACCAGAAGCAGCCAGAGGCATAGGAACTGAACACTTGCACTGCCCTTCTGTCTGAGTAATATTTTTCTCTCCCTGTCCTGCAAGGGCAGGAAATATTTTCCTCATCTCCCAGGTTAGGATGGGAAAGGATTTGGGTTGAGGCTATGTTCAGGTTGAGCGAGACCCTGGTGCAGGGTGGGAGCAACTCCTTCTCCCATGAGATGAAGCTGGCCACGTGGCTGCAGTGGCCCTGGATATTGGAGTGCTGGCTTGGCTGTCACAAGCAGAAGATGCAATCTGTCACTTCAGCCTGGGTCATGTCTACTGCTGCCACTGTGAATGTGCATGGGACCAGAAGAGGCAGATGGTTTGGAGGAGAGCAAGGGTGATGCTTTTGTCAATGTTCCTCTCTTCCCTGCTCCCAGGAACACCCCGGCAGATAAACTCCATTCCGCCCATCTACAGGTGAAGGCTGACAGGAACGAGATGACACATGCTTAAGTCTGGTATCCTGGTTAGTGAACCACACATCTTCTGTACTCACAACACCTGGAATACATTCCTTTTGCAGTGTGGTTATGAAGATGGGATCTTACAGACCATGCTTTCCACTCATGCTTAGCAAATGCTGCATCCTCTCCTGGACTTGAGGCCACATCCGTTGTGAACCAGCAACCTGAGTGTGCCTCCAGCAAAAAGCTGTTGTTCAGAGATTAAAATAGGCATTGTGGTGGGTTGAAAATTCCCCCCCCCCCCCCAAACATTAAATTTGCCAGACCAGCACAGTGGAAGCAAAGGGAAGCTGTGTTTACAGGCAAAACTGCAGTCTACAATGGAGTGCAATGAAGATGTACAAATACACAGGAGTTACAATATTTACAGGCATTTACAATTAATAAACACCACAAGATCTCCCCTGGTCAAAGACCAGGGGAGGCTACTAGCTTCTCCTCCTTGCCTCCCCCTTAGCCCCTGTACAAAGGGACAAGAGAAAGGAGCAGAGGAATGTTAGACTTAACCAAACAATGCAGCCAAGGTCAAGCAGAAGCAAATTAGTATCTCTCCCAGAGTGAAAGGCAAGAGAGGAAACATTGTTTTTGGACAACTAGTTTTAGGTCCTTATCTCTTCCATGGGATTGTTTAGAATGATCTTTTGCTACAACAAACACAGAGCTCAGGCAGCTTTGCAGCTAACACTGGGCATGTTTGGCCACTGGCTGGGCTTCTCCTGACAATTTCCACTGCTGTGAGAGGATTGTGGTCTCCCCTGTGTGTTGTTTGTGCTGTTCCTGGGGATTCTGTGGACCAAAAAAAACCCCAAACAACAGACTGAGGAACAACAGGAAAAAGGTGTTGCATTTTTGTTCCTTTTCATTCATTGTTGGTACTCTCCAAAGGAACCCGGTAAGAAAGGGAGGAAGGTTCTTTTCCGTGCTGGTAATCTACCCAAGAGAAAATGGTCAGAAATGTTTTGTTGGCTCAGAGACTCACTAACCTACCTTTTAATGTTGAAAAGATTATCTATTGATAAGATTGGAAAAGATTTATCTATTTCTATGTAGACTGTAGATCAATAAATCTTTAATAAACATACATTATTTTTTTCCCTGATCAGATTATGCATCTGCACATTGGCCACACAACACCCATGCAGTGCTGCAGGCTGGGGTCAGAGTGGCTGAGAGCGGCCAAGCGAGAGGGACCTGGGGGTACTGGTTGATGGTAGGCTGAACATGAGCCAGCAGTGTGTCCAGGCAGCCAGGAGGGCCAATGGCAATCCTGGCTTGCATCAGGAACAGTGTGGCCAGCAGGAGCAGGGAGGTCATTCTGCCCCTGTACACTGCACTGGTTAGTCCACCCTTGAGTCCTGTGTCCAGTTCTGGGCCCCTCAGTTTAGGAAGGATGTTGACTTGCTGGAACGTGTCCAGAGAAGGGCAACAAAGTTTTGTTGAGGGTTTGGAACACAGCCCTGTGAGGAGAGGCTGAGGGAGCTGGGGTTGCTTAGCCTGGAGAGGAGGGACTCAGGGGTGACCTTCTTGCTCTCTACAACTCCCTGAAGGGAATTGTAGCCAGCAGAGTTGGTCTCTTCTCCCAGCAGGCAGCACCAGAACAAGAGGACACAGTCTCAGGCTGTGCCAGGGGAGGTTTAGACTGGATGGAGAGGAAGTTCTTTACAGAGAGAGTGATTGCCCATTGGAATGATCTGCCCAGGGAGGTGGTGGAGTCACCATCATTGGAGGTATTCAGGAGGAGACTTGATGGGGTGCTTGGTGCCATGGTCTAGTTGTTTAGGTGGTTTGGATTGGCTGATAGGTTGGACGCAATGATCTTGAAGGTCTCTTCCAACCTGGATTTATTGTATTATTGTATTGTATTATCTTTTGAGCTAGGAAGAAGTTCTTCCCACATGAGCGTGGTGAGATGCTGGAACAAGTTGCCCAGGGAGGTGGTGGCAGCCTCATCCCTGGAGGTTTTTGCAGCCAGGCTGGATGTGGCTGTGAGCACCCTGCTGTAGTGTGAGGTCCCCTGCCATGGCAGGGGATTGGACTGGTGATCCTTGAGTCTCTTCCAACCCTGACAATTCTGACTCTATGATTCTAAGGTAGAGCAGGACTTGGCTGAAAGCCAACACACGGAGACGCTGCAGCAGGTTGAACATTCTAAATACTTTGTCCCTTTCAAGCAGCCCTGTTTTGTTCTGAGCTGTGTGAGCTGTACAAGCCCTAACTGCATAAGTTAGGCACTCATGCAAGACTTCCCACAAAATGTCATGTTTTCTGTTATTCACACCAGTCTTGATGAGCTCTTCACTTCACGACCCCCCTTTTCTCCATCCTGTTATCCTTGTCACTGCAATTGCTCAGTGTATGTCAAAGTAGTTCGGGGCACTTAGCCTCACCGAAGACTCAAATGCTTGATGTGATGATAGCCACTGCTCAGACATTACTGATCCTGCTGTGTGCATGAACTGCTAAATACTGGCAACAGTGGTTTGATCCCCAAGTCATCATTCCAATCATTTGTCCCATGTGTGGTGGCATTGCTGAGGATCACCACCTTAACCTCCCACCACCTGCTTTCCTTATCCTGAGCACTCTACTCCTATGGCATTGCTGAGGATCACCACACTTAAACCTCCCACCACCTGCTTTCCTTATTCCTGAGCACTCTACTCCTATGCATTGCTCAGGATCACCACACTTAAACCTCCCACCACCTGCTTTCCTTATTCCTGAGCACTCTACTCCTATGGCATTGCTCAGGATCACCACACTTAAACCTCCCACCACCTGCTTTCCTTATTCCTGAGCACTCTACTCCTATGGCATTGCTCAGGATCACCACACTTAAACCTCCCCACCTGCTTTCCTTATTCCTGAGCACTCTACTCCTATGGCATTGCTCAGGATCATCATACTTAAACCTCCCACCACCAGCTTTCCTTATTCCTGAGCACTCTACTCCTATGTGCATGTCCTCTTTCCTCAATCCCCCCCTGCTTCTGAACCCTTCAGCAAACACAGCACAGTGCACAGCTTTTGTTTGCCCAAATGGCTACCTTCTACCAGAGTGAGAACTTCAAGGTGTTGGCTATGGGTTTGTTTACTACAGCATCTGACTTTCAAAGGCATCATTGCATTCCCTCTGGGTTGAACACATGATAGTTCTCATCCAGGCAGGTAATAGAATAATCTCTGGTGCTGGGTCTACTCAGGGATTTTGGACTGAGCTGGGTTCCCTTTCCAACTCCTAGATACTAGAAAACAAAGTCAATATACTGCCATGTCTACATTGTTTCAGAAAAACCTGTGTTTTGACCTTGATTGAAACCAGCTCTACTAATACAGGAATGAGGAGAATGGAGGTTGAAATGATTCCAGCAAGGTATTATAGAACTGTTTGGGCAGACTTTACATTAATTAAAAGAGAGTATAGGTTATGTTAAAGTAATGAAGTCAATTTAGCTCACCATCATTTTGCAGTGTTGCAAATTAACATAACAATGACAGCCAGAGTTGTCACTGATTCCAGTAGCAGCAGTTAATCATTGCAATTAATCATTATTAATACATAATTCATAATGATCAATCATGCCTGACTCGAGGATCATAGTGGGCTTGTATTAAACACTATATGAATATAAGAGGCATTAATAACTGTCCAATAGCTGAGCAAATCGGCCCCATGTTCCCATGTTGGTGCACTGTTATGAGCTGTTTGCTGCCCTGGTGTGTGGTTTTGTTAGAACATGTTCAGTTTTAATGAATTGTGACAAACGAGCAGTAAGATTGCAGCACAGATAGGCAAACTGCACAAGTGTCCCCCAGCTGTCTGAGGTAGGTGCTGTGCACCTCCCACACCTGGTATGGCAGGCAAAACCCTTTTGTTGAGAAATGTCCAAGTGGAGGCCAGGTGAAGTCCTTCGGGTCAGTCCTGGGACCATGCTTGTTTAACATATCTTTGCTGGTGCCATGGACAGTGGCATTGAGTGCAGCCTCAGCAGGTTTGCTGATGACACCAAGCTGTGTGGTGCAGCAGACACGCTGGAGGGAAGGGATCTATCCAGAAGGACCTTGACAGGCTGGAGAGGAGAGCCCACGACAACCTCATGAGGTTCAACAAGACCAAGTACAAGGTCCTGCAGCTGGATCTGGGCATTCCCAAACACCAATATAGGCTGGGCAGGACTGGCTTGAGAGCAGCCCTGAAGAAAGGACTTGGGGGTGCTGGTGGATGAGAAGCTCAACAGGAGCTCTCAATGTGCACCTGCAGCCCAGAAAGCCAACCAAGTCTGGGCTGCATCAAGAGAAGTGTGGCCAGCAGTTGAGGGAGCTGATTCTCCTCTCTCTACTCCACTCTGCTGAGACCCCACCTGGAGCACTGTGTCCAGTTCGGGAATCCCTATTACAGGAAGGATCTGGAGGTGCTGGAAGGTGTCCAGAGCAGGGCCACGAGGATGAGCAGAGGGGCTGGAGCACCTCTCCTATTAAGACAGACTGAGAGAGTTGGGGCTGTTCAGTCTGGAGAAATAAGGTCTCCTTAGAGCCTTCTCATGGCCTTCCAGTATCTGAAGGGGCTACAAGAAACTGGGAGGGACTTTTCAGGGTGTCAGGGAGTGATAGCACTGGGAGGAATGGAACAAAACTAGAACTGGTAGATTCAGATTGGATGGAGAAAAGTTCTTCCCCATCAGGTGGTGAGAGACTGGCACGGTTGCCCAGGGAGGTGGTGGAACCCTCATGCCTGGAGGTTTTTGCAGCCAGGCTGGATGTGGCTGTGAGCAACCTGCTGTCGTGTGAGGTGCCCCTGCCCATGGCAGGGGAGTTGGACTAGATGATCCTTGAGGTCCCTTCCAACCCTTACAAATTCTCAGGCCAGTCCCTGCCCAGAATGCTGAACCCTGCCTGCTGATGGGGATGGTGAAGAATTCCTTGTTTTTCTTTGCTTGCATGTGCAGATTTTGGTTTACCTTAAACTGTCTATCTCAACCCAGGAGTTTTCTCACTTTACCCTTCCAATTCTCTCCCCTGTCCCATGGGAAGAGTGAGCAAGTGTCTGAGTGGGGCTTCGTTGCCAGCTGGAGTAGGAGCATGGCAGCTCATCTACTTCTCTGGGGAGCAGAAGAGCAATGACATAAATTAAGTACTTTTCCAGAATGCTCTGGAGTCCTGCTTTTCAAGTTTAATCTGCCTAGACATTTTAATGAGTCTTCATTGCATGGAAAATCACCCATGGTTCAGACACTTCCTGCACCCCAAAACAATCAATTCATTTGTAATGGCAAGCTCTCTTCGAGAAAATGTCCCCCTGCAGACTGGAAAGCAAATATGTGTATTTCCATTTAAGTAATTTAGATATTTTTGTTCCCTGGAAAGAAAGCAAAAGAGAAACAGAGTGAGTCACCATCAATGGAGGTGTTTAGGAGAGACTGGATGAGGCACTGGTGCCGTGGTTTAGTTGATTAGATGGTGTTGGAGGATAGGTTGGACTCAATGATCTCAAAGGGCTTTTCCAACCTGGTTCATTCCATTCCATTCCATTCCATTCCATTCCATTCCATACTATGCTATTCTGTTCTATGCTATTCTATTCTATCTAATACTTATTTGAACTGACTGTTGTTTCAGCATACAGCAGTGCTGAAGGATAAGCAGAGCCATGTGGTAGATTTCACAGAACTCCAGTGATTTCACAGAATCACCAGGTTTGAAGAGACCTCAAAGACCACAGTATCACAGTATCACTAAGGTTGGAAGAGACCTCGAAGATCATCAAGTCCCCTGTCGCCACAGATGTCCTCAGAGCAAGCTTAGAACTGGTTAGCCACACCTTGAGTACTGTGTCCAGTTCTGGCCTTGAGAAGGACATTGAGACACTTGACATGTCCAAGAAGGGCAATGATTTGTGGGGAGGTCTGGAGCACAGCCCTGTGAGGAGAGGCTGAGGGAGCTGGGATTGTTTAGCCTGGAGAGAGAGACTCAGGGAGGCCTTATTGATCTCTACACACTCCCTGAAGGGAGGTTGTAGTCAGGTGGGGGTTGGTCTCTCTCCTGGGTGTTCAGCACCAGACAAGAGGACACAGTCTCAAGCTGTGCCAGGAAAAATTTAGGCTGGAGGTGAGGATCTAATCTGGTCTTCCTCTAGTTTGAAGCCATTGCCCCTTGTCCTGTCCCTGCAGGCCTTTGCAGTCTCTCTCCATCCTTCCTGTAGCCCCCTCAGGTACTATTAGGTGTCCCTGGCACCTTCTCTTCTCCAGGCTGAACACCCCCCCAGCTCCCTCAGTCTGTCCTCATAGCAGAGCTGCTCCAACCCCCTGATCATTTTTGGTGTCCTTCCTCTGGACCCCTCTCCATCAGGTCCATGTCCTTCCTATACTGAGGCCTCCAGAGCTGTACAGAACTCCAGGTGAGGTCTCAGCAGAGCAAAGTGGCAGAATCACCTCTCTGCTCTGCTGGCAATGCTGCTTTGGATGCAGCCCAGGCTGTTTTTGCCTTCTGTGCTGCAATCTCACACTGCCTGCTCCTGTCCGTCGCTTCTCATCCCTCAGCACCCCCAAGTCCCTTTTCCTCAGGCTGCTTCTAACACCTCCTTCCCCCAGCCTGTGTTGACATGTTTGTGCTGGGTTTGGCAGGCATGATTTAATTCTCTTGTTTTTTGCTTTGCTTGCATGTGCAGATTTTACTTTACCTCAAACTGCCTTTATCTCAACTCATGATTTTTCTCACTTTCACCCTTCCATTCTACCCCTGCCCCCATGGGGGAAGGGAAAGTGTTTGGGGGAGCAGTGTCTGAGTGGGGCTTAGTGCCAGCTGGAGTTAAACCACAGCAATCTGCCACACTCAGCGCAGATGCTACCAGGGCAATCACTCCTCTGTGTACAAACACTGAAATAGGAGGCTACCAGCCACACAAAAGCCATGGGAACAAGACTCTGCTGTGCACCTTGTTTCTGTGCCCTTGCAGATGCTATTATTTATTGAAGCGGGACTGTTCTGCCTTTCTCCCCCTCCACCTTCTCACTGTTTAACTGAGATAAAATGATTTATTACCTAAATTAAAATTAAGAATGGCCTCCATCTTTGTCCTTCTATTTATTGTTTCTTTTTGCTCAGGATGAAACGGGAGCTGGAAGGAGGTAAGCAGAAGAAGAACAAGAGAGGAATTATCCACAAAATACTTCAAATGCCTCTCTTTCTAAAATGTGATCACTCCAAAGGGTTCACTGAAAAAGGAGGCTTAAATGACAGAGATGAAAGGTCTATTAAGAAGAAAGTTCATATTAGGAGGCAGGAGATTGCACTCATCACAGGGGGTTAGAATTAAAACAATTTGGGGGTACTGGTTTGATGGGAGGCTGAACATGAGAAGCAGTGTGCCCAGGTGGCCAAGAGGGCCAATGGTATCCTGGCCTGCATTCGGAACAATGTGGCCAGCAGGAGCAGGGAGGTCATTCTGCCCCTGTACACTGCACTGGTTAGGCTGCACCTCGAGTCCTGTGTCCAGTTCTGAGCCCCTCAGTTTAGGAAAGATGTGACTTGCTGGAGAGTGTCCAGAGAAGGGCACAGAGTTGGTGAGGGTTTGGAACACAGCCCTGTGAGGAGAGG
>CM037643.1:41098342-41131888 GCA_015227895.2 Colaptes auratus | reverse complement strand
GAAAAGGAGACTGAGAGGTGACCTCATTCATGTTGATAAAGATGTGCAGGAGTGAGTGCCCAGAGGGCTGGAGCCAGGCTCTGCTGGGTGATGCCCAATGACAGCACAAGGGGCAATGGTGGAAATGGAGGCATAGGAAGTTCCATGGAAACAGGAGGACAATTTTTTTCCCTGTGAGGGTGACAGAACACTGGAACAGGCTGCCCGGAGGGGGTGTGGAGTGTCCCCTCTCTGGAGATATTCAAAACCCACCTGGATGTGTTCTGTGGGATCTGGTGCAGCGATCCTGCTCTGGAGGGGGGGTGACTGGAGGAGCTTTCAAGGTCCCTTCCAGCCCTAACATTTGTGATTCTGTGAACAGATAGCCCAGGAGGTGGACACTGGAAAAGTGTAATCTTTGTAATTCCATTCCACAATTCTGCATTTACTCCCATATAAATGAGGATAATTGTAGTTTCTGCCCCTTTCTTCTCTTGATCCCTCCTCAGTGTGGGCTCCCTTATCTCTAGTTTGCAGGGGAGTAGGTCTTGAGCTGGCAAGCTAATTTTTACATGTCATTCAGGCCTGGGTAGGGAGGTATGGGTGGGAGGTTGGGTGAGTTTGAGCTCTGAGGCTGGGGTTTTGGCCTGGTTTGCAGGAATTTTGTGGAAAGCTTTAGGCTTAACCAGGGGACTATTGATCTGTGCATGGTGTATGTTTTTGTACTGTGCTATATGGCTGTGAATGGTACTTCCATTTAAATTTCATTCCCATTTCTTTCCAATCCTGTGTGCAGCATTTTCTTTTACCCCTTTTGGGAGGGGTAAAGAGTATCTGCCTCGCTCCCTACAAACCCGAGACATCAAGCTTGAGGAGTCCTCCACTCGCACCTTGTATTTGGTGGTAATAGTTCATAAACAGTGACTGACCAAGAGAAATAAACAAAATGGCAAAAAATTGTGCCTGGAGAGAGCTTCAGTTCTCTTTGTCTTGAATCTATGAGAACTGAGTGATAAAGACCTGGACAGAATAGAAGATTCAGCATTGCAAGCCACAAAAATGATTGAATGAATGGAACATCTTCCTTAAGCTGGGGCTCTTTAGCTTGGAGAAGAGGAGACTGAGGGGTTACAGAGAGCATTTGTCTTCCAGTCCAAAACTGCAGTTCAAAATCAGACATCAGCTACCACTGCAGCTCTTCTTAACCTTGAACCCCCTATGCACTGAGGCTCACACCTGCATAGATCTGCTGCTGTCACTCACCTCAGCCAGAGCAGAAAACCACCCTGACTGTCATCAAAAGAAGCAAAAAAACCCCAACCCACCATGGTTTTCATGATTTCCTTCAAGCTGTGGGCTCCAGCTGCACAAAGCTTCCTCTCTGCAACTCCATGTGAAGCTCCAAACTGACAGAAGAAGTGCTTACTCACCACTCAAGTGTTTCTTCTTTCACCCTTGTCCTTACAGCTCTCCTTTTTTGTAGTTTAGTCGGATTGGATGCAACTCTGAGAAGCCCCACTCCTCCCACAAAATTTCTTTTGCATATAGAATCACAAAATCATAGAAGCACAGAACTGTCAGGGTTGGAAGGGACCTCAAGGATCATCCAGTTCCAACCCCCCTGCCATAGGCAGGGACACCTCACACTACAGCAGGTTGCTCACAGCCACATCCAGCCTGGCTGCAAAAACCTCCAGGGATGAGGCTTCCATCACCTCCCTGGGAAACCTGTTCCAATGTCTCACCACCCTCATGAGGTAGAACTTCTTCCTAACATCCAATCTGAATCTACCCATTTCTAGTTTTGTTCCATTCCCCCCAGCCCTATCACCCCCTGAAACCCTAAAAAGTCCCTCCCCAGCTTTCTTGTAGCCCCCTTCAGATACTGGATGGCCACAATGAGGTCTCCTGGGAGCCTTCTGTTCTCCAGACTGAACAGAAAATATCCAGTTGGAAGCAATCTCAAGTATCATGCAGTCCAACCTTCAGCCCAGCATGATTCCCCTTGGGCCAGAGCCTGAACATTACAGTGTTGAAGAATTAACAGTCAAGTCAATTTTGTTTTTAATAATAATAATACAATAGAATAAACCAGGTTGGAAGAGACCTAAAAGATCATCGTGTCCAACCCATCAACCAATCCAACCCACCTAAACAACTAAACCATGGCACCAAGCACCCCATCAAGTCTCCTCCTGAACACCTCCACTGATGGTGACTCCACCACCTCCCCAGGCAGTCCATTCCAATGGGCAATCACTCTCTCTGTATAGAACTTCTTCCTAACCTCCATCCTAAACCTCCCCTGGCGCAGCCTGAGACTGTGTCCTCTTGTTCTGGTGCTGGCTGCCTGGGAGAAGAGACCAACCTCCACCTGTCTACAACTCCCTTCAGGTAGTTGTAGAGAGCAAGAAGGTCACCCCTGAGTCTCCTCTTCTCCAGGCTAAGCAACCCCAGCTCCCTCAGCCTCTCCTCACAGGGCTGTGTTCCAAACCCCTCACCAACTCTGTTGCCCTTCTCTGGACACTCTCCAGCAAGTCAACATCTTTCCTAAACTGAGGGTCTCAGAACTGGACACAGGACTCGAGGTGCAGCCTAACCAGTGCAGTGTACAGGGGCAGAATGACCTCCCTGCTCCTGCTGGCCACATTGTTCCTAATGCAGGCCAGGATACCATTGGCCCTCTTGGCCACCTGGGCACACTGCTGGCTCATGTTCAGCCTCCCATCAACCAGTACCCCCAAATTGTTTTAATTCTTAGACCCCTGTGATGAGTGCAATCTCCTGCCTCCTAATATGAACTTTCTTCTTAATATGACCTTTCATCTCTGGTCATTTTAAGCCTCCTTTTTCAGTGAAACCCTTTGGAGTGATCACATTTTAGAAAGAGAGGCATT
The DNA here is from genome assembly GCA_015227895.2 of Colaptes auratus. Taxonomy (NCBI): domain Eukaryota; kingdom Metazoa; phylum Chordata; class Aves; order Piciformes; family Picidae; genus Colaptes; species Colaptes auratus. The sequence continues at coordinate 41,129,012 of CM037643.1, read as the reverse complement.
TGAAGTATTTTGTGGATAATTCCTCTCTTGTTCTTCTTCTGCTTACCTCCTTCCAGCTCCACGTTTCATCCTGAGCAAAAAGAAACAATAAATAGAAGGACAAAGATGGAGTCCATTCTTAATTTAATTTAGGTAATAAATCATTTTATCTCAGTTAAACAGTGAGAAGGTGGAGGGGGAGAAAGGCAGCACAGTCCCGCTTCAATAAATAATAGCATCATGCAAGGGCACAGAAACAAGGTGCACAGCAGAGTCTTGTTCCCATGGCTTTTGTGTGGCTGGTAGCCTCCTATTTCAGTGTTTGTACACAGAGGAGTGATTGCCCCTGGTAGCATCTGCGCTGAGTGTGGCAGATTGCTGTGGTTTAACTCCAGCTGGCAACTAAGCCCCACTCAGACACTTGCTCACTCTTCCATGTGGGGCAGGGGAGAGAATTGGAAGGGTGAAAGTGAGAAAACTCATGAGTTGAGATAAAGGCAGTTTGAGGTAAAGTAAAATCTGCACATGCAAGCAAAGCAAAACAAGAGAATTAAATCTATGCCTGCCAAACCCAGCACAAACATGTCAACACAGGCTGGGGGAGGAGGTGTTAGAAAGCAGCCCTGAGGAAAAGGACTTGGGGGTGCTGAGGGATGAGAAGCTGGACAGGAGCAGGCAGTGTGAGCTTGCAGCACAGAAGGCAAATCACAGCCTGGGCTGCATCCAAAGCAGCATTGCCAGCAGAGCCAGAGAGGTGATTCTGCCACTTTGCTCTGCTGAGACCTCACCTGGAGTTCTGTGTACAGCTCTGGAGCCCTCAGTATAGGAAGGACATGGACCTGATGGAGAGGGTCCAGAGGAAGGACACAAAAATGATCAGGGGGTTGGAGCAGCTCTGCTATGAGGACAGACTGAGGGAGCTGGGGGTGTTCAGCCTGGAGAAGAGAAGGTGCCAGGGACACCTAATAGTACCTGAAGGGGGCTACAGGAAGGATGGAGAGAGACTGCAAAGGCCTGCAGGGACAGGACAAGGGGCAATGGCTTCAAACTAGAGAAGACCAGATTTAGATTCCTCACCTCCAGCCTAAATTTCCCCTGGCACAGCTTGAGACTGTGTCCTCTTGTTCTGGTGCTGAACACCCAGGAGAAGAGACCAACCCCCACCTGACTACAACCTCCCTTCAGGGAGTTGTAGAGATCAATAAGGCCTCCCCTGAGTCTCCTCTTCTCCAGGCTAAACAATCCCAGCTCCCTCAGCCTCTCCTCACAGGGCTGTGCTCCAGACCTCCCCCCAACCTTCATTGCCCTTCTCTGGACATGTTCAAGTGTCTCAATGTCCTTCTCAAGGCCAGAACTGGACACAGTACTCAAGGTGTGGCCTAACCAGTTCTAAGCTTGCTCTGAGGACATCTGTGGCGACAGGTTGGACTTGATGATCTTCGAGGTCTCTTCCAACCTTAGTGATACTGTGATACTGTGGTCTTTGAGGTCTCTTCCAACCTTGGTGATTCTGTGAAATCACTGGAGTTCTGTGAAATCTACCCACATGGCTCTGCTTATCCTTCAGGCACTGCTGTATGCTGAAACAACAGTCAGTTCAAATAAGTATTAGATAGAATAGAATAGCATAGAACAGAATAGCATAGTATGGAATGGAATGGAATGGAATGGAATGGAATGGAATGAACCAGGTTGGAAAAGCCCTTTGAGATCATTGAGTCCAACCTATCCTCCAACACCATCTAATCAACTAAACCACGGCACCAGTGCCTCATCCAGTCTCTTCCTAAACACCTCCATTGATGGTGACTCACTCTTTCTTTTTGCTTTCTTTCCAGGGAAAAAAAATATCTAAAATTACTTTAAATGGAAATACACATATTTGCTTTCCAGTCTGCAGGGGGACATTTTCTCGAAGAGAGCTTGCCATTACAAATGAATTGATTTGTTTTGGGGTGCAGGAAGTGTCTGAACCATGGTTGATTTTCCATGCAATGAAGACTCATTAAAATGTCTAGGCAGATTAAACTTGAAAAGCAGGACTCCAGAGCATTCTGGAAAAGTACTTAATTTATGTCATTGCTCTTCTGCTTCCCAGAGAAGTAGATGAGCTGCCATGCTCCTACTCCAGCTGGCAACGAAGCCCCACTCAGACACTTGCTCACTCTTCCCCATGGGACAGGGGAGAGAATTGGAAGGGTAAAAGTGAGAAAACTCCTGGGTTGAGATAGACAGTTTAAGGTAAACCAAAATCTGCACATGCAAGCAAAGAAAAACAAGGAATTCATTCACCACTCCCCATCAGCAGGCAGGGTTCAGCATTCTGGGCAGGGACTGGCCTGAGAATTTGTAAGGGTTGGAAGGGACCTCAAGGATCATCTAGTTCCAACTCCCCTGCCATGGGCAGGGGCACCTCACACGACAGCAGGTTGCTCACAGCCACATCCAGCCTGGCTGCAAAAACCTCCAGGCATGAGGTTTCCACCACCTCCCTGGGCAACCTGTGCCAGTCTCTCACCACCCTGATGGGGAAGAACTTTTCTCACATCCAATCTGAATCTACCCCAGTTCTAGTTTTGTTCCATTCCTCCCAGTGCTATCACTCCCTGACACCCTGAAAAGTCCCTCCCCAGCTTTCTTGTAGCCCCCTTCAGATACTGGAAGGCCATGAGAAGGCTCTAAGGAGACCTTATTTTTCTCCAGACTGAACAGCCCCAACTCTCTCAGTCTGTCTTCATAGGAGAGGTGCTCCAGCCCTCTGCTCATCCTCGTGGCCCTGCTCTGGACACCTTCCAGCACCTCCAGATCCTTCCTGTAATAGGGATTCCCGAACTGGACACAGTGCTCCAGGTGGGGTCTCAGCAGAGTGGAGTAGAGGAGGAGAATCAGCTCCCTCAACCTGCTGGCCACACTTCTCTTGATGCAGCCCAGACTCTGGTTGGCTTTCTGGGCTGCAGGTGCACATTGAGAGCTCCTGTTGAGCTTCTCATCCACCAGCACCCCCAAGTCCTTTTCTTCAGGGCTGCTCTCAAGCCAGTCCCTGCCCAGCCTATATTGGTGTTTGGGAATGCCCAGATCCAGCTGCAGGACCTTGTACTTGGTCTTGTTGAACCTCATGAGGTTGTCGTGGGCTCTCCTCTCCAGCCTGTCAAGGTCCTTCTGGATAGATCCCTTCCCTCCAGCGTGTCTGCTGCACCACACAGCTTGGTGTCATCAGCAAACCTGCTGAGGCTGCACTCAATGCCACTGTCCATGGCACCAGCAAAGATGTTAAACAAGCCTGGTCCCAGGACTGACCCCCGAAGGACTTCACCTGGCCTCCACTTGGACATTTTCTCAACAAAAGGGTTTTGCCTGCCATACCAGGTGTGGGAGGTGCACAGCACCTACCTCAGACAGCTGGGGGACACTTGTGCAGTTTGCCTATCTGTGCTGCAATCTTACTGCTCGTTTGTCACAATTCATTAAAACTGAACATGTTCTAACAAAACCACACACCAGGCAGCAACAGCTCATAACAGTGCACCAACATGGAACATGGGGCCTGATTTGCTCAGCTATTGGACAGTTATTAATGCCCTCTTATATTCATATAGTGTTTAATACAAGCCCACTATGATCCTCGAGTCAGGCATGATTGATCATTATGAATTATGTATTAATAATGATTAATTGCAATGATTAACTGCTGCTACTGGAATCAGTGACAACTCTGGCTGTCATTGTTATGTTAATTTGCAACACTGCAAAAATGATGGTGAGCTAAATTGACTTCATTTACTTTAACATAACCTATACTCTTTTAATTAATGTAAAGTTGCCCAAACAGTTCTAAAATACCTTGCTGGAAATCATTTCAACCTCCATTCTCCTCATTCCTGTATTAGTAGAGCTGGTTTCAATCAAGGTCAAAACACAGGTTTTTCTGAAACAATGTAGACATGGCAGTATATTGACTTTGTTTTCTAGTATCTAGGAGTTGGAAAGGGAACCCAGCTCAGTCCAAAATCCCTGAGTAGACCCAGCACCAGAGATTACTTCTATTACCTGCCTGGATGAGAACTACTCATGTGTTCAACCCAGAGGGAATGCAATGATGCCTTTGAAAGTCAGATGCTGTAGTAAACAAACCCATAGCCAACACCTTGAAGTTCTCACTCTGGTAGAAGGTAGCCATTTGGGCAAACAAAAGCTGTGCACCTGTGCTGTGTTTGCTGAAGGGTTCAGAAGCAGGGGGGGCATTGAGGAAAGAGGACATGCACATAGGAGTAGAGTGCTCAGGAATAAGGAAAGCTGGTGGTGGGAGGTTTAAGTATGATGATCCTGAGCAATGCCATAGGAGTAGAGTGCTCAGGAATAAGGAAAGCAGGTGGTGGGAGGTTTAAGTGTGGTGATCCTGAGCAATGCCATAGGAGTAGAGTGCTCAGGAATAAGGAAAGCAGGTGGTGGGAGGTTTAAGTGTGGTGATCCTGAGCAATGCCATAGGAGTAGAGTGCTCAGGAATAAGGAAAGCAGGTGGTGGGAGGTTTAAGTGTGGTGATCCTGAGCAATGCCATAGGAGTAGAGTGCTCAGGAATAAGGAAAGCAGGTGGTGGGAGGTTTAAGTGTGGTGATCCTCAGCAATGCCATAGGAGTAGAGTGCTCAGGAATAAGGAAAGCAGGTGGTGGGAGGTTTAAGTGTGGTGATCCTCAGCAATGCCACCACACATGGGACAAATGATATGGAATGATGACTTTGGGGATCAAACCACTGTTGCCAGTATTTAGCAGTTCATGCACCACAGCAGGGATCAGTAATGTCTGAGCAGTGGCTATCATCACATCAAGCATTTGATGTCTTCGGTGAGGCTAAGTGCCCCGAAACTACTTTGACATACACTGAGCAATTGCAGTGACAAGGATAACAGGATGGAGAAAAGGGGGTCGTGAAGTGAAGAGCTCATCAAGACTGGTGTGAATAACAGAAAACATGACATTTTGCTGGGAAGTCTTGCATGAGTGCCTAACTTATGTCAGTTAGGGCTTGTACAGCTCACACAGCTCAGAACAAAACAGGGCTGCTTGAAAGGGACAAAGTATTTAGAATGTTCAACCTGCTGCAGCGCTCCTGTGTGTTGGCTTTCAGCCAAGTCCTGCTCTACCTTAGAATCATAGAGTCAGAATTGTCAGGGTTGGAAGAGACCTCAAGGATCACCCAGTTCCAATCCCCCTGCCATGGCCAGGGACACCTCACACTACAGCAGGTTGCTCACAGCCACATCCAGCCTGGCTGCAAAAACCTCCAGGGATGAGGCTGCCACCACCTCCCTGGGCAACTTGTTCCAGCATCTCACCACGCTCATGTGGGAAGAACTTCTTCCTAGCTCAAAAGATAATACAATACAATAATACAATAAATCCAGGTTGGAAGAGACCTTCAAGATCATTGCGTCCAACCTATCAGCCAATCCAACCCACCTAAACAACTAGACCATGGCACCAAGCACCCCATCAAGTCTCCTCCTGAATACCTCCAATGATGGTGACTCCACCACCTCCCTGGGCAGATCATTCCAATGGGCAATCACTCTCTCTGTAAAGAACTTCCTCCTCACATCCAGTCTAAACCTCCCCTGGCACAGCCTGAGACTGTGTCCTCTTGTTCTGGTGCTGCCTGCCTGGGAGAAGAGACCAACCTCTGCCTGGCTACAATCTCCCTTCAGGGAGTTGTAGAGAGCAAGAAGGTCACCCCTGAGTCTCCTCCTCTCCAGGCTAAGCAACCCCAGCTCCCTCAGCCTCTCCTCACAGGGCTTGTGTTCCAAACCCTCACCAACTTTGTTGCCCTTCTCTGGACACGTTCCAGCAAGTCAACATCCTTCCTAAACTGAGGGGCCCAGAACTGGACACAGGACTCAAGGTGTGGCCTAACCAGTGCAGTGTACAGGGGCAGAATGACCTCCCTGCTCCTGCTGGCCACACTGTTCCTGATGCAAGCCAGGATGCCATTGGCCCTCCTGGCTGCCTGGACACACTGCTGGCTCATGTTCAGCCTACCATCAACCAGTACCCCCAGGTCCCTCTCTGCTTGGCCGCTCTCCAGCCACTCTGACCCCAGCCTGCAGCACTGCATGGGGTTGCTGTGGCCAATGTGCAGATGCATAATCTGATCAGGGAAAAAATAATGTATGTTTATTAAAGATTTCTTGATCTACAGTCTACATAGAAATAGATAAATCTTTTCCAATCTTATCAATAGATAAATCTTTTCAACATTAAAAGGTAGGTTAGTGAGTCTCTGAGCCAACAAAACATTTTCTGACCATTTTCTCTTGGGTAGATTTACCAGCACGGAAAGAACCTTCCTCCCTTTCTTACCGGGTTTCCTTTGGAGAGTACCAACAATGAATGAAAAGGAACAAAAATGCAACACCTTTTTTCCTGTTGTCTTCCTCAGTCTGTTGTTTGGGGTTTTTTTTGGTCCACAGAATCCCCAGGAACAGCACAAACAACACACAGGGGAGACCACAATCCTCTCACAGCAGTGGAAAATTGTCAGGAGAAGCCCAGCCAGTGGCCAAACATGCCACAGTGTTAGCTGCAAAGCTGCCTGAGCTCTGTGTTTTGCTTGTAGCAAAAGATCATTCTAAACAATCCCATTGGAAGAGATAAGGACCTAAAACTAGTTGTCCAAAACCAATTGTTTCCTCTTCTTGCCTTTTCACTCTGGGAGAGATACTAATTTGCTTCTGCTTGACCTTGGCTGCATTGTTTTGGTTAAGTCTAACATTCCTCTGCTCCTTTCTCTTGTCCCTTTGTACAGGGGGCTAAGGGGGAGGCAAGGAGGGAGAAGCTAGTAGCCTCCCCTGGTCTTTGACCAGGGGAGATCTTGTGGTGTTTATTAATTGTAAATGCCGTAAATATTGTAACTCCTGTGTATTTTGTACATATTCATTGCACTCCATTGTAGACTGCAGTTTTGCCTGTAAACACAGCTTCCCTTTGCTTCCAACTGTGCTGGTCTGGCAAATTTAATGTTTGGGGGGGGGGGGGGAATTTTCAAACCCACCACATGCCTATTAATAATCTGAACAACAGCTTTTGCTGGAGGCACACTCAGGTTGCTGGTTCACAACGGATGTGCCTCAAGTCCAGGAGAGGATGCAGCATTTGCTAAGCATGAGTGGAAAGCATGGTCTGTAAGATCCCATCTTCATTAACCACACTGCAAAAGGAATGTTATTCCAGGTGTTGTGAGTACAGAAGATGTGTGGTTCACTAACCAGGATACCAGCCTTAAGCATGTGTCATCTCGTTCCTGTCAGCCTTCACCTGTAGCATGGGCGGCATGGAGTTTATCTGCCAGCTGGGTGTTTCCTGGGAGCAGGAGAGAGAGGAACATTGACAAAAGCATCACCCTTGCTCTCCTCCAAACCATCTGCTCTTCTGGTCCCATGCACATTCACAGTGGCAGCAGTAGACATGACCCAGGCTGAAGTGACAGATTGCATCTTCCTGCTTGTGACAGCCAAGCCAGCACTCCAATATCCCAGGGCCACTGCAGCCATGTGGCCAGCTTCATCTCATGGGAGAAGGAGTTGCTCCCACCCTGCACCCAGGGTCTCTGCTCAACCTGAACCATAGCCTCAACCCAAATCCTTTCCCATCCTAACCTGGGAGATGAGGTAAAAACTATTTCCCTGCCTTGCAGGACAGGGAGAGAAAATATTACTCAGACAGAAGGGCAGTGCAAGTGTTCAGTTCTACTGCCTCTGGCTGTCTGGTCAGCCTTTTCATAGTACAGTGAGCTAGTTTGCCTTTTGTGGTTTTTTTTTTCCCCTATGTCCCCAGGTCATATTGATTTGGTGGAAATGAGACCTGAGGACCTTCAAAGACCTGGCAAAGAAGCACAAAGTGGAGCGACACTATTTTGGAGGTGCAGAATAAAACTAACTAAACAAAGAAATTAGGGAAAAGGAATGAGAAAGGAAAGAGAAAGAGAAAGAGAAGAGAGAAGAGAGAAGAGAAGAGAAGAGAGAGAAGAGAAAGAGAAGAGAGAGAAGAGAAGAGTAGAGAAGAGAGAGAGAAGAGAAGAGAAGAGAGAGAAGAGAAGAGAAGAGAAGAGAAGAGAAGAGAAGAGAAGAGAAGAGAAGAGAAGAGAATTAACCAGGTTGGAAGAGACCTTTGAGATCATCGAGTCCAACCTATCATCCAACACTATTTAGTCAACTAAACCATGTCACCAAGCAGCCCATCAAGTCTCTGGCTAAACACCTCCAGTGATGGTGACTCCACCACCTCCATAGTATAGTATCATAGTATCAGTCAGGGTTGGAAGGGACCACAAGGATCAGCCAGTTCCAACCCCCCTGCCATGGGCAGGGACACCCTGCACTAGATCAGGCTGGCCAGAGCCTCATCCAGCCTGGGCTTACCTCCAGGGATGGGGCCTCAACCACCTCCCTGGACAACCCATTCAAGGGCTTCACCACTCTTGTGGTGAAGAACCTCCTCCTCACCTCCAGCCTGAATCTCCCTATCTCCAGCTTCATTCCACTCCCCCTAGTCCTATCACTACCTGATAGCCTGAGAAGTCCCTCCCCAGCCTTCCTGTAGAGGAAGGGGGAGAAAGAGGAGAAGGGGGGGGAAAGAGGAGAAGGGGGGAAAGAGGAGAGGGGGGAAAGAGGAGAGGGGGGAAAGAGGAGAGGGGGGAAAGAGGAGAGGGGGGAAAGAGGAGAGGGGGGAAAGAGGAGAGGGGGGAAAGAGGAGAAGGGGGAAAGAGGAGAAGGGGGGAAAGAGGAGAAGGGAGAGAAGAGAGAAAAAGAGAAATAAAAGAAGAAGAAAGAAAACGAGAAAGAGAGGAAGGGGGAGAGAAAGGGAGGAGGGGGAGAGAAAGGGGGGAAGGGGAGAGAAAGGGGGAAGGGGAGAGAAAGGGGGGAAGGGGGAGAGAAAGGGGGGAAGGGGGGAGAGAAAGGGGGGAAGGGGGGGGGAAAGGGGGGAAGGGGGGAGGAGAAGAGAGAAAGGGGGGAAGGGGGGAGAAAGGGGGAAGGGGGGGAGAAAGGGGGGAAGGGGGGGAGAAAGGGGGAAGGGGGGAGGGAGGGAGGGAAATATTAATAATAAAACCTGCTCAGTAGCTAAGCAATTTGAAAACTGGGGGATGTTTTCTAAGCAGTACTCCGAAAGGAAACAAGAATATTTTCTTCTTTTGGCTTCGGCTTATTGCATGCCCAGAGTTTGGGTTGTAGCAACGTATCTCGGCTGCATTCAAAATAATCAAGGGCCATCTGAAGATTAATTCATATCTACAAACCAAAAAAAAAACCATAATCATAGAGCTATAAATTAAAAAAAAAACCAACCACCCCCCAGGCCTGTTAACCATATGCTTCAAAACTCATTTCTGCCCTTTCATTTGTACTTAGAAGGGAGATCCATGCTTGGATTTCAATATCCCTGGCTGCAAAAAGCCAGCTTGAATATCCCCTCTCCAACTAGACAGAGGTAAAGACAACACAAAAATACCAAGCTAATTATATGCCTAGAAAATCATCACCAGCACTCAGTAGTTTGGCTAGTTGCAAGATGTTGGCCTCTACAGATTTCACAGCGCTCACAAATTACAATCAGTTCAGTGAAGGTCAGCAGCAAAAGAGGAAATGATTGCAATTCCAATCTCCAGAGATTTTTCTTTTCACTTTGGGCTTGACATGTCACAACATTTACCAATAATTTTTTGGGGGGGGGCTTTGCTACACAACTTCCAGAGCACAACTGATGATTAGATTGTATTTTTTTTTAGAGGCAATGTGTACACTCATAGCTCTCCCAACATTAAAAAGGTTGTGTGTGTCCAGAGAAGGGCAACAAAGCTGGAGAGGGACCTGGAGCACAGCCCTCTGAGGAGAGGCTGAGGGAGCTGGGGTTGCTTAGCCTGGAGAAGAGGAGGCTCAGGGGAAGGGAAGGGAAGGGAAGGGAAGGGAAGGGAATGGAATGGAATGGAATGGAATGAATGGAATTAACCAGGTTGGAACAGATCTTTAGATCACCAAGTTCACCCAACACCATCTAACCAACTAAACCATGACACCAATTGCCCCATCCAGTCTCTTCCTAAACACCTCCAGTGATGGTGACTCCACCACCTCCCTGGGCAGCACATTCCAATGGCAAATCTCTCTTTCTATGAAGAATTTCTTCCAAACATCCAGCCTAAATCTCCCCTGGTGCAGCTTGAGACTGTGTCCTGCAGAAGAGACCAATCCCCAGCTGGCTACAACCTCCCTTCAGGGAGTTGTAGAGAGCAATAAGGTCTCCCTTGAGCCTCCTCTTCTCCAGGCTAAGTAACCCCAGCTCCCTCAACCTCTCCTCACAGGGCTGTGCTCCAAACCCCTCCCCAGCCTTGTTGCCCTTCTCTGGACACCTTCCAGCAACTCAACATCTTTCCTAAACTGAGAACTGGACACAGTACTCAACGTGTGGCCTAACCAGTGCTGAGTACAGGGGGAGGTTGTAACCAGGTGGGGGTTGGTCTCTTCTCCCAGGCAACCAGCACCAGAACAAGAGGACACAGTCTCAAGCTGCACCAGGGGAGGTTTAGGCTGGATGTTAGGAAGAAATTCTTCCCAGAAAGAGAGACTGGCCATTGGAATGTGCTGCCCAGGGAAGTGGTGGAGTCACCATCACTGGAGATGTTTAGGAACAGCCTGGATGAGGCCCTTGGTGCCGTGGTTTAGTTGATTAGATGGTGTTGGGTGATAGGTTGGCCTCGATGATCTCAAAGGGCTTTTCCAACCTGGTTAATTCTGCGGTTCTGTATTTATATGAAAAAAGCGTCAGATGCTTTGTCTAGTCAGGGCCCTCAGATCATACAGTGACCCTTACAAAACTGGAATATAGGAAATGCAGAACCTTCTGTTTGCTCAGCAACAGCCCAAAGCAATGAGGTCAGGTGGTTGGCCCGGTGTCAAGCCTACAGCTTGCATCTCACGTTTCTTGATGCCCCAGATTTGAGTCTCACTTTGTGAAGGAATAATTTCATTCCTGTTACCTCTTCAGGACTGCTGATGCGTAGGAAATTTTCCACAGATTGAGTAGAAAAGTGGTAGAATGTAAATAAATTACCACTGGACACAAAAGAAAGATAATGATAAGGTCTGAAAACCAACATAAAGTTAGTTGTATAAGTAACTCTCTCTCTTTTTGGCTTCTTTGCTCTAGCAGATACTAGCTGATGGCTTTTGCTTGGCTGTTGCTGACCTTATTGCTATCTGCAACTACCTGAAGGGAGGTTGTAGCCAGGTGGGGCTGTTCTCTTTTCCCAGGCAATCAGCACCAGAACAAGAGGACACAGTCTCAAGCTGCACCGGGGAGGTTTAGGCTGGATGTTAGGAAGAAATTCTACAGAGAGAGAGAGAGTGCTTGCCCATTGGAATGTGCTGCCGGGGAGGTGGTGGAGTCACCATCACTGGAGGTGTTTAGGAGGAGACTTGATGTAGCAGGGAGGACCATGTGGCAGAGCAGCAGGGAGCCAGCAGTCCTCTCATCCAGGCAAAGCAGGGGCCAAAAGAGCTAACGGCTGCAGTGTCCTCCTTTTTACAGGCTTGCTGGACAGGGAGGGGAAGTGGAACAGACTAACTCAGTTTCCCAGGGGGAAAAAACTCTGCAGGGAGGGCAATGCTCTCGCAGGCCCTCCCCCACCTGCTTCCAGGATGGGCGTAACCCATCACAACCCCCCAAAATAAAATTGCCAGACCAGCTCAGATGGAAGCAAATGAAGCTCTATTTAGGAGCAAAACTACGATCCAGAAACATGAAGTGCAATGAATGTGTACACAACATACAATATTTACATATATTTGCAATTCTAAACAGCACAAGAAGCCCTGTGGGCAAAACCAGGGGGGCTTCCAATAGCCTCTCTGCTCCCTTCCTCCACCCTACACAAGAGAGAACAGCAGAGAGTAGCTTGTTAGTACTTAGCCACAACCAAGTAATGCAGCCAAGGTCAGCAAGCCAGCAGAAGCAACCAGCTATTATCTGCTAGAGAAAAGAAGCTGAGTGTTAGTGTGTAAAACTAACTTGATGTTAGTTATCAGACCATTGGGATTATTTAGACCTTATCATTATTTTTCTTTTGCACCCAATGGTAATTTATTTACCATTCTACCACTTTCTACTCAAGATCTGTGGATAAGTGTCCTAGGCAGCAGCCTAAAACTACCACAGGTGTGCAGCTTGCTGCTCCCGGCACAGTAACCACATTCTGCAGTGGGATACTGCAGAAGGCAGGTCCCAAACCACTCCTTCAACTACACAGAATTAATCCTGAGATGAGTTTGTGCTAATGACACCACTGAGGATCCTGAGCATACGAAATATCATTAGCATTGCCTTGGCTTCTACAACACAGACCACAGGAAGCATTTCTAGCAGTTTGGAGCTTATTAGCAGCTAAAGTATGTTATTGTTTTGTCACACTGATATTTTCCCCCTCTTCATGATCCCTCTTTTCTAAGAGATCCTTGAATTTTTAGTTTTAAAACAGGAGATAATTGAGAAGTAATAAAATACATTGTCCAGGCCATTTTTCATGGCCAGGGACCATAGTATCCTGATTTCCTGCAAAATGTTCAGCCATATACAATAAATTGCACTGAATTAGGTATCTGAGAACAATTAATAATGAGCATTAGAGAGTCAAGAGACTGCAGAAAGTAGAAGTCTTATCCAGTGAGCTTGTAATACTTGCATTAGGTTGGAATGAATAACAATCTGTCTAAGGACTCCTGTCAGCTCTAAAATACAGTATTTAAAAGTAATCTCTTTCCTTGGTAGCTCTCATGAGATCTCACCTGGAGTACTGTGCCCAGTTCCGGAGCCCCTGTTACAAGAAGGATCTGAACATGCTGAAACATGTCCAGGGAAGGGCCACGAGGATGAGCAGAGGGCTGGAGCTGCTCTGCTATGGAGACAAATGAGAGAGGGGGGTCTGTTCAGTCTGGAGAAGAGAAGGCTCCAAGAAGACCTATTGTGGCCTTCCAGTATCTGAAGGGGGCTCCAAGAAAGCTGGGGAGGGACTTTTTAGGGTGTCAGGGAGTGATAGGACTGGGGGGAATGGAGCAAAACTAGAAATGAGTAGATTCAGATTGGATGCTAGGAAGAAATTCTTTCCCATGAGGGTGGTGAGACACTGGCACAGGTTGCCCAGAGAGGTGGTGGCAGCCTCATGCCTGGATGATTTTAAGGCCAGGCTGGATGTGGCTGTGAGCTACCTGCTGTAGTGTGAGGTGTCCCTGCCCATGGCAGGGGGTGTGGAACTGGCTGATCCTTGAGGTCCCTTCCAACCCTGACAATTCTGTGGTTCTATGATTCACAAATCCTTTTGGTTGACTCCATGACATTTTTGGTGAATTAAGTCTCAACACCAAATTCATCCAATAGTAGGACAATTAAAAGGAATTTTGCCATCAGACTAATGAGAGAGAGACTCTACCTGCATTGTATCCACCTCCTGGGAAAAAGCCAGAGTTTGGCATCAGGTACTTTATCCACTTGTGGACAATAGGACTTTTAACAGTCATATTAAAAGAGCAACAAAACTTAGGAGGAAATAAGCACAGATACTTAAGCAATGAGCTCTTTCTCTCAGACAGAAGGCCAGGAAGAAAATTATTCTATGGTGGCACTTCTCTAATACATGATTTCCTATGATGTCTTGTCTCACAGGTGAGTCTGAATTAGTTTGATCTGATTTAGCAGTTTTGATAGTCTTATGCCCCTACATACTTATTTTTAGTCATAAATCATCTGTGGATTTACAGCCATCTGACAGCAAGGTGTTAGCACTTAACAGTTCCTTGGGATCTGGAAACACCATGATTAAAAGAAGAGTTTATAAGCCTGCCACTGCTGAACCCAGGCTGCAAACCCCAAAATGAGCACAAGGACCTGATTAAAATGTTCCACTGCTTTCAGTGGACTATTCAACCAAGTTCCCAAAGATTTCATTACTGGAATTCTTTCCAACTGCTTTTGATGGATGCATTTGTGGAGGAAGAGAAGTCCTCTAATGAGACCACAGACGTGACTCTCACCTTGGGAGCACTACAAATCTAATTTTAGCAAAGCCTGCCTACCAATTTTCAAGAACCAGAACAGTAAAGAAATTATTTCCTTTTGCTTGAGCAAATGGTTGGCTCTGAGGTCTTCAATCGTGTGGATGCCCCCTCCCTGGAGGTGTTCAAGGCCAGCTTGGACGAGCCTTGAGCAACCTGATCTAGGGGCAAGTGTCGCTGCCCCATGGCAGGGGGGTTGGAACTAGGTGATCCTTAAGGTCCCTTCCAACCTAAACCATTCTATGAATGTAAAATCTTGACATTAAGCAGACCTTGGCATTCATTATTATTGGTTTGGGGGGTTGTGGGTTGGGTTTTTTGGGGGGTTGGTTGGTTGTGTTTTTGGGGGTTCTGGTTTGGTTGGGGTTGGGGGGTTTTTTTGGTTGTTGTTTGGCTAGGGGTTTCTTGGTGGTTGGTTTTGGTTGGTTGGTTGGGTTTTTTGTTGTTGTTTGTCTAGGGTTTTGTTGTTGTTGTTTTGGTTGGTTGGTCGGTGTTTCTTGTGGGGATTGGTTGTTTGGTTGGGTTTGTTGTTGTTAGTTAGGGGTTTGGTGTGGTGGTTTTGGTTGATTTGGTTTTTTGTAGGTGTTGGTTGGTTGGGGTTTTTTTTGTTGTTGTTTGGTTAGGGGTTTTGGTGGTGGTGGTTTTGGTTGATCTGTTTGTTGTGGGTGTTGGTTGGTTGGGTTTTGTTGGTTGGTTTTGTTGGTTTTGGTTGATTTGTTTGGGTTTTGTGAGTTTTGGTTGGTTGTTGTGGTGGTGTTGTTTGGCTAGGGTTCTGTTGGTGGTGGTTTTGGTTGGGTGGTTGGTTTTTGGGGTTTTGGTTGATTGGAGGGATTTGCTGTTGTATGGTTAGGGCTTTTGTGGTTTTGGTTGGTTGGTTGGATGGGTTTTTGTTGTTTGGTTAGGGTTTTGTTGGTTTTGGTTGGTTGGGTTTTTGGGGGGTTTAGGTGGTTGGATGGGGCTTTGTTGTTTGGCTAGGGGTTTTGTTGTTGGGTGTTGGTTGGTTGGTTTGTTTCTTGTGGGTTTGGTTGTTTGGTTAGGGGTTTTGTTGTTGGTTTTGGTTGATTTGTTTGGGTTTTGTGGGTTGAGTTGGTTGGATGGGGTTTTTGTTGTTGTTTGGTTAGGGGTTTTGTTATTGGTTTTGGTTGATTTGGTTGGTTGGATGGGGTTTTTTGTTGTTGTTTGGTTAGGGTTTTCGCTGTTGGTGGGTTTGGCTGGTGGTTAAGGTTTGTTTGGTTTATTTGTGGGTGGTCTTGCACGAGACAGAAAATATTACAATAAATTGAACAAATGTTTGGTGAATGCCACCATCTTAATGATAGCCTTAGTTTTCTGAAGTGGAAGGGATGGAGCTGACACCTGTGAGGGTAGATGGGTCTGTTACCTAAGCAGAAAACAGCCATCTGAAGATATTTTTGGCACAAAACAGTGCCAGACTAACAGCAGGGCACTGTCTTGGAGGCTCCAGTCGTTCTTAACTCATTGTGGAGTGCCTATATACTGTTGGGGTGCAGTGTAGGATGTGTGACACAAAAGTCTTCAGATAACATGCTGATGGACTCAGCACAAGAACTGGGCAAGACAGGGACACATGTTATAATGCAGCATCTCAGTGCAACAGAGCTTATACTGGTGCCTCCGTCACAGCTAGTTACAAGGAATCTTGCCACTGTCCTCAACAGCTTACTTTCTCTTTGCTTAACTCAAACTATTCATTTATGCTCTGCTTAAACAGTTTGGGCAATAAATCTTATGAGAGCAACTGAGAGAGCTGAGGCTGTTTAGTTTGAAGTCTTCCCTCAGCCTTCTCCTCTTCATCGCTCTCTATAACTACCTGAAAGGACGTTGTGGAGAGGCTGGTGGATGGACTCCTCTCACAGGTAATTAGTGATAGAACAAGAGGGAGCAGCCTCAAGCTGTGACTGGACATTAGGAAAGATTTTTTTCCCCATCAAGAGTGGTCAGGCATTGGAATGTGCTGCCCAGGGAGGTGGTGGAGTCCCCAAGCCTGGCTGTGTTTCAAGGTGGTTTGGATGTGGTGCTAAAGGACATGGTTTAGGGGTGACCCTTGTAGAGTAGGTTAATGGTTGGACATGGTGATCCTGAGGGTCTTTGCCAACCTGAGTGTTTCTGTGATTCTCTGATCATATTATTAGCTGGTGCTTAAACTTGGTAGCCTGGGTGTGCCTTTTGCATGAGGTACAAGCAAGATGCTTCCTCATGCAGGTGTCAGGGATGTTAGCTGGAAATTGTCTCCTCATTGAAAGGAGGAAGATGACACTCTTACACCTGAGCACATTGCACCCTTGTGTGCACACACACAGTGGAATGCACCCAAAGCCCTTCCCCACCCCCCCGTGAAGACAGGATGGGGTGGGGTGGAATGGTGGTGGGAAAAAGAGAGGGCTGGGATGAAGGGAGCCAGAGGAGAGATACCTCCCCCTCCCAGGGCTGTGGATCGGTGGATTTCACATGGACCCTTCCACCAAGCCACTTGTCCTGCCAGGCACAGACCCCATGCAGCATGTTTTGGGCATGTTTGAGCACAGAACTGATGGTTATCAGTTCTGGCCTTTGTCTGATGACAATTCTGACAAAAATTAGTGGCTGGATAAAACAGGTGAGCTGCAGAGAGCACAAGGCTCTTTAGTGGATTCTAGCCCAACACATGTGTGGATTATAAGCAGCAAAGCAGCTCAGGAGGATTTCCAATAAAAGGAAAAAGCAGAATTCCCACAGTCCATGAGCAGCCTTGTGAGTAGTTGATATGTTCCTACAGTCTCTGAGAAAATCCTGCCTTTAGCTGGGGGGGTAATTTCACAGAATCAACCAGGTTGGAAAAGACCTCAGAGATCATCAAGCCCAATCTATTACCTGATACCTAACACCTCCTGACAACTAAAGCATGGCTCCAAGTGCCACATCCAATCCATTTTTTAACACCTCCAGGGCTGGTGACTCCACCACCTCCCTGGGCAGCACATTCAATGACAAACAACTCTCTCAGTGAAGAACTTTCTCCTCACCTCCAGCCTAAACTTCCCCTGGTGCAGCTTGAGACTGTGTCCTCTTGTTCTGGTGCTGGTTGCCTGGGAGAAGAGACCAACCCCTCCTGGCTACAACCCCTTCAGGTAGTTGAAGACAGCAAGAAGGTCTCCCTGAGCCTCCTCTTCTCCAGGCTAAACACCCCAGCTCTTCAGCCTCTCCTCATGGGGCTGTGCTCCAGACCTCTCCCCAGCCTCATTGCCCTTTTCTGGACACATTCAAGTACCTCAATGTCCTTCTTAAATTAATTATCTTTTCATCCTAATGTTCACTGTTCCCTTTGTAGCTGAGGAAGCAGGTACAGGAAGAAGTAGCCAGGTCTGAAGTACTCATGCCACTCTCTCACTCATTGCCAGTGCCTTTCCTAAGCACTCTGGGAGCAGAGTTAAAAGACAGAAGCAAGGTTTTAGCAGCTGTGAAGCCACTCCCTGCCTGTTTTCTTTATGGCCATATTTATAAATCAGGGAAGACTCTACTGAAAAAGTGATGCATTTACTTAGGCATAAAAGTGATGAGAGTCTGGCTTCACATGTTCTATTTACTCAGAAAAGTAGTAAACTCTCCCCAGGCATGGAACTGGGCCAAGCTATGTGGTCCTGGCAAGGCATCAGAATATGGAGGGCTAAAATTTGGCTCTAAAAAAAAAAAATCTAATCCCAAGGAGTAATTTGATTACTTTTAAAGGCAGCTTGGTTTTCAATTATTTTTCTCAGCATGCTCTCCCACTGGCTCCATCCGGAGCAGGAGCTGTGCCATTATGTGCCTGCGCCTGGCCGCCGAGCACGCAGACCGCTGCTCGGCAGGGGGTACCAAACCCTCCTCTGCTCGCTCATATGGCACCTGATAAAGGTAGCCTCATCCTGCCTGGGGCCTCCAGGGGCCATGGCTTAGCTGAGCTAGAGAACAACACACGAGCAGTCAAGGGATAATCTGCAAATGCTGTCTGTGGCTTTGCGATAGTTTAAGGCTATGCCTTTAACTTTTATTCTTCCCCCCCACAGATCTTGAACAGTAAAGTAGTAAAATGTAAACAAATCACTATTGGGTGTGAAAAGGAAAAGAAAGATAATTCCAAACAGTCCCACTGGAAACAGATGTCCCATGAGATTTAGCTCCCCAAGTGTTTCTCTCTTCTTCACTCTGGGGGAGATACTAACTTGCTTCTGCCTGACCTTGGCTGCATTGTTTTGGCTTAGTCTAACGGCCCCCTGCTCCTTTCTCATCCCCTTTTGTACGGCTGTTAAGGGGGAGGCAGAGACACCCTGGTCCTTGCTCAGGGGGGATTCTGGTGCTGGTTATTAATTGTGAAGGTCTGCAAATATTGTAACTCCTGTATATCTTGTACATATTCATTGCATTCCACTGTAGATTGTAGTTTTGGTTGTAAACACAGCTTCCATCTGCTTCTGACTGAGCTGGGCTGGCAAAGTTGATCATAGAATCACAGAATCAATAAGGTTGGAAGAGAGCTCAGAGATCATCGAGTCCAACCTGTCACCCAACACCTCATGACTACTAGACCATGGCACCAAGTGCCACATCCAATCCCCTCTTGAACACCTCCAGGGCTGGTGACACACACCTCCTGGGCAGCAATTCCAGTGGCTAACAACTGTCTCTGTGAAGAGCTTTCTCCTCACCTCCAGCCTAAACCTCCTCTGGTGCAGCTTGAGACTGTGTCCTCTTGGTCTGGTGCTGGTTGCCTGGGAGAAGAGACCAACCTCCACCTGGCTACAACCACCCTCAGGTAGTTGTAGAGAGCAATAAGGTCTCCCCTGAGCCTCCTCTTCTCCAGGCTAAACAACCCAGCTCCCTCAGCCTCTCCTCACAGGGCTGTGCTCCAGACTCTCCCCCAGCTTTGTTGCCCTTCTCTGGGCATGTTCCAGCAAGTCAACCTCCTTCCTAAACTGAGTGGCCCAGAACTGGACACAGGACTCAAGGTGTGGCCTAACCAGTGCTGAGTACAGGGCAGAATGACCTCCCTGCTCCTGCTGGCCACACTGCTCTTGTTTGGGGGGAAATTTCAACCCACCACACCGAGCTAGAGAATAATGCACCAGCAGTCAAGGGAGACTCTGCAAATGCCGTCTGGGGCTTAGACTGCAGTGCAGCAATGGATAGAGACTCCCAGCCTGGCTTCTTGCAGCATAGCACAAGCAATGCCACAGAGACCTGCTGGCTTGGGTACTAGAAACCATGTAAGTACTTCAGTAACACAGCAGCCAGAGCACTGTCTCCTGCTCTGGAGCTCCCTCAGTCAGTGCAGTCATTACCTTCCCGTGCTGCATTCTGTGTGGCAAGCATGTTAGATATGACAGAACAACAGAGATAACGCTGCTGATGCTCTCCTTATTTGTCCCTATCAGATGACAGCACACACTTCTGCAGGCACTCAAAGGAAACAGGGAATGCTCAGCACTTTCCCAAAACTCAGAAACTGATGTAAAAGTCAAATATAAGTGCAACTGTCTGCATTTTGACTTTCAAATGCTAAATATTTGTTAGCTTCACGGCCCTTAACTCATCAAACATCAGCGAAAAATAGGTCAGCTTGCAAAGTGGGAGTATTAGCAATCCTTCCCTTTTCAGAGCTTGGTTAGATCAGTAACAACTGTGTGGATAGTGATATTTTATAGCTATAATAAAAGAACTAGGACACATAGACTAAGCCAGTATGATTAAATATCTGGATTGTCAAGGAAAACAATATGTTTCTCATGAAAACTACATCAATATTAGTGAGAATGTTATGGCCATTTTTAAGTACATTTGCTACTTGAGGATAATGCCTGAAGTTTTAGCAGATAGAAAGGCAGAAGCAATGACAGAGGCTCAGAAATGGTCAGGTCAGAAAAGACCCTCAGGATCACCAAGTCCAACCATTAACCCTACTCTGCAAGGCTCACCCCTAAACCATATCCCCAAGCACCACATCCAAACCGCCTTGAAACACATCCAAGGCTGGTACTCAACCACCTCCCTGGGCAGCACATTCCCATGGCCACTCCTAATGTCCAGTCTAAAGCTACCCCATGGCAGCTTGAGGCTATTCCCTCTTGTTCTATCACTAATTACCTGTGAGAAGAGACCAGCAGCAGCCTCTCCACAAGGTCCTTTCAGGTAATTGTAGACAGCAATGAGGTCTCCCCTCAGCCTCCTCTTTTCCAAACTAACCATCCCCAGCTTCTTCAGTTGCTCTTCATCAAATTTATTCTCCAGGCCCTTCCCCAGCTTCCTTGTCCTCCTCTGCTCTGGCTCCAGCACCTCCACATCTCTCTTGTGGTGAGGTGCCCAAAACTGGACACAAAACTTCAGGTGAAACCTCACCAGTGCTGTGTACACATGGACAATCAGGACAATCACTTCCCAGATCCTGCTGGACACAGCCATATTAGGCAAATTCATAGAATCACAGAACTGTCAGGGTTGGAAGGGACCTCAAGGATCAGCCAGTTCCAACCCCCCTGCCATGGGCAGGGACACCTCACACTACAGCAGGTTGCTCACAGCTGCATCCAGCCTGGCTGCCTAAAACCTCCAGGCATGAGGCTGCCACCACCTCCTGGGCAACCTGTGCCATTGTCTTACCACCCTCAAGGGGAAGAACTTCTTCCTAACATCCAATCTGAATCTACCCCCTTCTAGTTTTGTTCCATTCCCCCTAGTCCTAACACTACCTAAAAAGTCCCTCCCCAGCTTTCTTGTAGCCCCCTTCAGATCCTGGAAGGCCACAATGAGGTCTCCTTGGTGCCTTCTCTTCTCCAGACTGACCAGCCCCAACTCCCTCAGTCTGTCCTCATAGGAGAGGAGCTCCAACCCTCTGATTCCATTAGAGCCTGACTCAGAACTCCATTAGCAATTTTAAGAGACCAATTTTAAACACCAAACACACAAAGACAAAATAAATCAAAACAAACCAAACCAAAGCAAAAAATCCCCTGCGGGATGTTCTAGAAAGTCATATAGCAATAATAAAGTATCAATCACAATTTCACAACTATTGAGTTTCAAACACTTACATGCAGTAATTCACTCAGAATTCATATTGATCTTCACAGAAACTAGCCAAAGATGAACTACAAAGCACGCAGAGCGACACAAAAATGTAATTATTGAACCTTCTCCCAGCGGATAGAAACTCTCATGTACAGAGCAATATATATTACATCAAGTGCCAGGTTCTACACATTGGCCACAGCAACCCCATGCAGTGCTACAGGCTGGGGTCAGAGTGGCTGGAGAGCAGCCAGGCAGAGAGGGACCGGGGGTGCTGGTTGATGTAGGCTGAACATGAGCCTGCAGTGTGCCCAGGCAGCCAAGAAGGCAATGGCATCCTGGCCTGCATCAGGAACAGAGTGGCCAGCAGGAGCAGGGAGGTCATTCTGCCCTGTACACTGCACTGGTTAGGCCACACCTTGAGTCCTGTGTCCAGTTCTGGGCCCTCAGTTTGGGAAGGATTGCACTTGCTGGAGTGTGTCCAGAGAAGGGCAACAAAGTGGTGAGGGGTTTGGAACACAAGCCCTATGAGGAGAGGCTGAGGGAGCTGGGGTTGCTTAGCCTGGAGAAGAGGAGACTGAGGGGTGACCTTATTGCTTTCTACACTCCCTGAAGGGAGGTTGTAGCCAGGCAGAGGTTGTCTCTTCTCCCAGGCAGCCAGCACCAGAACAAGAGGACACAGTCTCAGGCAGTGCCAGGGGAGGTTTAGACTGGATGTTAGGAAGAAGTTCTATACAGAGAGAGTGATTGCCCATTGGAATGGGCTGCCTGGGGAGGTGGTGGAGTCACCTTCATTGGAGGTGTTCAGGAGGAGACTTGATGGGGTGCTTGGTGCCATGGTTTCATTGTTTAGGTGGGTTGGATTGGTTGATGGGTTGGACGCGATGATCTTGAAGGTCTCTTCCAACCTGGTGTATTATATTGCTCTGTATAACTCCCTGAATGGAGGTTGTAGCCAGGTGGGGGTTGGTCTCTTCTCCCAGGCAGCCAGCACCAGAACAAGAGGACACAGTCTCAAGCTGTGCCAGGGGAGGGTTTAGGCTGAATGTGAGGAAGAAATTCTCCCAGAAAGACTTATTTGCCATTGGAATGGCTGCCAGGGAGGTGGTGAAGTCACCATCACTGGAGGTGTTTAGGAGGAGACTTGATGAGGCACTTAGTGCCATGGTTTAATTGATGAGATGGTGTTAGGTAATAGGTTGGACTTGCTGATCGCTGAGGTCTTATCCAAGCCATGCAGCAGTGTTGTCTGAAGCCTGGCACCCACCCTCAGTAAGCCACAAACAAGATACAGCATCATGGTGGGTTGAAAGTAACCCCACACTATTTGGAGAAACTGCACCACTCCACCCCACCCCCCAAAAATAAAATTGCCAGACTAGCTCAGAAGGTTTGGAAGCAAATGAAGCTAAGCTCTATTTACAAGCAAACTAAAATCTGGCAATATGAAATGTAATGAATATGTACAAAATACACAATATGTGTACAATAGATAAATAGTCACAGTTTATAAGCCACACAGAAACTCCTCAGATCCCCCTGGATGGATCCAGGGGACCATTCACCTCTTCCCCCAGTCCCTCCCTCCACCCTGTTACCTCACACAGTAGTCAAAACAGAGATCCCCTGGCAAGGCCATGGGAGAGAAAGAGAGGACAGCTGCAAGCAGAAATGACAGAAGGAGAAAAAGAGAGAGAACTGTTTATGCCTTTCTATATCCCATTAGCAAGCCAGTGAGTTATACAGACCTTAGCATTATTTTCCTTTTGCATGCAATGGTAATTTAGTTTACTTTCAGTCTTTGCAGTCAGGAACTATGCTGAAGTTCCCCCTTCAAACTGTAGCAAGCATCTAGCCAAGATCTCTTGACGTCTGGGGTGGGATTTTGACCAAGAATTTAGCACAAAGGAAGGCAAGACAGCAAATTAATGGATTCAAATCAGAGAATCATCAATGACAGACTGAGATTTTACCACAGATCATGGAACTGTCAGGGTTGGAAGGGACACTCAAAGATCAACCAGTTCCAAACCCCCTGCCATGGGCAGGGACACCTCACACTAGATAAGGTTGCCCGGACTGTGGATGTCTATCACTTCAAGCCTGCTAATAGTTAAATGTTGCAGTAGGGGGCCGGGCAGCAGCACCCACAGCGACGAGGGTGGGATTCAAGCAGGGGGGTAGGGAGCACCCAGGTCAAGAGCTCCTACCTGCGCAGCAAGCCCATCAGACTGACGACATGCCCTCCTGGCAGCTCACATTCGTTGCTCTCCCTTGGAGTGGCTGCAGGGGATTGGTTAATTGACCTCCTCCTCTTACTGGTGGTGATATTATTAGGGTAGCACAGATGACCCTTATCTCATCTATTGGAGTTACTTGTGAAGCCATCAACAGGTGGCTCCATTTCATCTCTCCTTGCAGTTTCTCATCTCCAATCATTCAGTCCAGGGGACACAGTCCCCCACAGTTAAAAATGTGATGATGCAGTGTGAGCGACAGAGCCTCACCAGCAGCAGGTTTTGGCCTTTATGTGTTCAGCAGTTTTATCAATCATCTGGAAGGCCAGAAATATCATCATCTTTGCTATCAGTGATGTCTAAAGGACAGAGAAGTAAGAAACCAGGAACATAGCTGATACATGAAGACGATAACCTGGTAGATTAACCAAATGAGTAAAACACTAAGTGCTGCAACACAGCTACACTGAATCATAGAACATTAGAGGTGGAAGAGGGACCTTCAGAGATCATCATCAAGGAATATCCAGCAGCCCTGAGGAAAAGGACTTGGGGTTGCTGAAGGATGAGAAGCTGGACAGGAGCAGGCAGTGTGAGCTTGCAGCACAGGAGGCAAATCACAGCCTGGGCTGCATCCAAAGCAGCATTGCCAGCAGAGCAGAAGAGGTGATTTCTGACACTTTGCTCTGCTGAGACCTCACCTGGAGTTCTGTGTACAGCTCTGGAGTCCTCACTATAGGAAGGACATGGACCTGATGGAGAGGGTCCAGAGGAAGGACACAAAAATGATCAGGGGGTTGGAGGCAGCTCTGCTATGAGGAGAGGCTGAGGGAGCTGGGGTGTTCAGCCTGGAGAAGAGAAGGCGCCAGGGACACCTAATAGTACCTGAAGGGAGCTAAAGGAAGGATGAGACGAGAGATTGTTTGCAAGGTCTGCAGGGACAGGACAAGGGCAATGGCTTCAAATTAGAGCAGAACAGAATTAGATTGGATGTTAGGAACAGTTCTTTACTATGAGGGTGGTGGAACACTGGAACAGGTGACCAGAGAGGTGGTTGAAGCCCCATCCCTGAGATATTCAAGGTGAGGCTGGACAGGGCTCTGGGCAACCTGATCTAGTGGGGAGGATGTCCCTGCTGACTGCAGGGAGGTTGGACTGGATGAGCTTTGGAGCTCCCTTCCAGCCTGGACCATTCTATGTTCTATGAATGTAACTAAACACAAAGCAATGGCTGATATATGAAGAAAAATTACCTGCTAGATTAATCAAGAGAGTAAACACTAAGTGCTGTAACACACAGCAACAAGTAAAGGAATACATCCAGAAATACAATGTGTAAGGCACACACATAGGACACATAGACAGGGGGATTGCTTCAGGGACTCTAAAGAGGTTTAGGAATCCTAGCAGATAATCAACAGTACGTGAGTGCCTAGCATGGTGCTGCATCCAAAAAGAGACAATGCAGGCCCTGAAAGAATAAACAGGAGGATTTCTGCAGGCAGACAGTCTGCAGGCAAGCAGAAGGGAATTAGATAAGTCTGGGTTTGGCAGAAGGCCTTCATGTTTGGAAGCTGACACTGAAATATGGTGCCCATGATTCATCAGGGATGTTGGTAAGTTGGAGAGGGCTCAGAGAAAAATCAGCAAAACTATGCAGGACTGGAAAGCAGGTCTCCAAACTCCAGGACAGATAAGTAGTTAGCTCATAAAAGGTTAAGGAGTTACCTGATCAGGGTATTTAAGTAGCAGGAAAGATAATTTTGATAATAAACTCACAGAACAATCATCAGAAAAAAAAGTCAGAAAGGCTGGACAGATGGGCAGAGTCCAACAGGATGGCATTCGACAAGTCCAAGTGCTGGGTGCTGCACTTTGGCCACAGCAACCCCATGTAGAGCTACAGGCTGGGGTCGGAGTGGCTGGAGAGCTGCCAAACAGAAAGGGACCTGGGGGGTGCTGATTGACAGCCACCTAAACATGAGCCAGCAGTGTGCCCAGGTGGCCAAGAAGGCCAATGGCATCCTGGCCTGCATCAATATAGTGTGGCCAGCAGGAGTAGGGAAGTCATTGTGCCCCTGGACTCTGCACTGGTTAGGCCACCTTGAGTCCTGTGTCCAGTTCTGGGCCCTCAGTTTAAGAAGGACATTGAGACTCTTGAGTGTGTCCAGAGAAGGGCAACAGTCTGGGGAGAGGCCTGAGCACAGCCCTGTGAGGAGGCTGAGGGAGCTGGGGTTGTTTAGCCTGGAGAAGAGGAGGCTCAGCCTAAACCTCCTCTGGTGCAGCTTGAGACTGTGTCCTCTTGGTCTGGTGCTGGTTGCCTGGGAGAAGAGACCAACCTACAACTGGCTACAACCCCCTTCAGGGGGTGTAGAGAGCAATGAGGTCTCCTGAGTCTCTCTCTCAGGCTAAGCAACCCAGCTCTCTCAGCCTCTCTTTATGGGGCTTGTGCTAGAGACCTCTTACCAGCCTGTGCTTCCCTCACATCATGTAGTGAGATATAATTAGCCTCACAACTTAGCTTTGTAGACGTCTTAGCTTGAGTCTGTGTCCTCTGTTCTGCCACTGTTTGCTTGGGAGAACTCCCACATGCTGTCTACAACCTCCTTTCAGGAAGCTGTAGAGCATCACATCCTTTGTCCCCTGCAGAAGCCACTGGAGGTACAATGATGTTCTATGACATTTTTCAGTGTGATTAGTCCTTGGTAAATCCATGCTTGCTGTGTCTTAGCGCTCCAAGCCTTGGCGCTCTCCTCTCTTAAGGTACACAAATTCCATCCATTGGTCCCCGAGTCCCTTTTCCTCTGTTCTTTATTCCTTCTCTTAAAAGTCAGCATTCTGGCTGCCCTCTTGAAGACTCCTGGAATTCACCACCATCCTGTCAGAGCATTCATCAAAACTAGCAACTGCTCACCCCAGCTCTTTACCTACTCCAGGTGCATTGCAGCAAACTTCATGACTGCAACGCACACACACACAGAAGGGTAGCTAAGTATGATTTGACCTGACCTTTGACTCTTTGCCCACAGCTCTTATCCTTTCATCAGCTGCTGTGAATTGCATCAGTGGTGCCACCAGAATATCATTATTTTGTAATATTGACAAAAAAGAAAAGCTGAATGGTTCTGCTCATGTCTCCATTATGCAAGGGACTGCATTTTCCTCTGTCTCCACCAAAGGAGATATATTGACAGAAATTTCACATTTCTCCTTAGATCCATCACTAGTTGCAATACAATTCTTCACAATCTTTCTGGTCTTGTCTGTGCATGCCTGTGTTTGTTTTATGCTCATCCTCCAGCACCTTGTTGTGCTTATGGTTCTTTTTGATTTTTGCATTATTCAGAGCTCCTGATGTTAGAATCACAGAATTGTCAGGGTTGGAAGGGACCTCGAGGGTCATCTAGTTCCAACCCCCCTGGAGCCCCAGACCCCCCTTTAGTGCCAGGTTCTGCACATCGGCTACAGCAACCCCAGGCAGTGCTACAGGCTGGGGTCAGAGTGGCTGGAGAGCAGCCAGGCAGAGAGGGACCTGGGGGTGCTGGTTGATAGTAGGCTGAACATGAGCCTGCAGTGTGCCCAGGTGGCCAAGAAGGCCAATGGCACTGGCCTGCATCATGAACAGTGTGCCAGCAGGAGCAGGGAGGTGATTCCTGCCCCTGTACACTGCAATGGTTAGGCCACACCTCGAGTCCTGTGTCCAGTTCTGGGCCCCAGTTTAGGAAGGAGTTGCTTGCTGGAAGGTGTGTCAGAGAAGGGCAACAAAGCTGGGGAGGGTTTGGAGCACAAGCCCTATGAGGAGAGGCTGAGGAGCTGGGGTTGCTTAGCCTGGAGAAGAAAGGCTCAGGGCAGACTTCTGCTCTCTACAACTCCCTGAGGGAGGTTGTAGCCAGGTGGGGGTTGTCTCTTCTCCAGGCAACCAGAGCCAGAACAAGAGACACAGTCTCAAGCTGCACCAGGGGAAGTTTAGGCTGAATGACAGGAAGAAGTTCTTCATAGAAAGAGAGATTGGCCATTGGAATGTGTGCCCAGGAGGTGGTGGAGTCACCAACACTGGAGGTGTTTAGGAAGTGACTGGATGGGGCGCTTGATGCCATGGTTAGTTGATGAGATGGTGTTGGGTGATAGGTGGACTCGATGATCTCAAAGGTCTCTTCCAACCTGGTTAATTCTATTCTATCATGAAAACCTACTTTTTACAGCCTTTGATAGACAACAAGTATTTGAAATGTCTGCTCTCTGCAACAGAAATACATCTGATGAGCTGCGCTGCTGCAGCTTTTCTCTGAGGATTCTATTTCAGTCCTAAATGAACAGAATTGGCACCCTCTCGCTGTCTTTAGATGCAGAACTGCACTTCCCAGAGCTCAGCTGTCCAGGCATCCCTGACTGAAGTCAAGCAAAAAAACAGGGGGGGAGCAAAGTATGCCACAGACGGCAACCTCTTGGTTGGTGTGTTTTGCATCCTGATGAGTTACACTCTTGCACTAGAAGCGGAAGACAGTAAAAGCTGCTGCAGTAGGTGAGTGTCTGCAGCTGCAAAGTGTGAAAAAAACCTCAGTGACTTCTTTAAAAACATCCTTCATCTACTGATGTCATTAATGGGGGTGGGGTGTGTAACACAAGATGGGCAAACAACTTTCAAAGCTCAGAGGGATCACAGGATGCTAGGGGTTGAAAAAGACCTCCAGAGATCTCTGTTCCAAATCCCCTGCCAGAGCAGGACCATAGAATCCAGCACAGGTCACACAGGAATGCATCCAGATGGGTCTGGAAATTCTCCAGAGGAGGAGACTCCACAACTCCTCTGAGGAGCCTGTTCAGTGCTCTGGGACCCTTAATGTAAAGAAGTTTTCCTCATGTTGCGGTGGAACCTCCTGTGCTGGAGTTTACATCCATTGCCCCTTGTCCTATCACAGGGTGCAAGTGAGCAGAGCCTGGCCCCTCCCTCTTGACCCCCAGCCCTCAGATATTGATAGACATTTATTAAATTCCCTCTCAGGCTTCTTTTCTCCAGACTAAACAGCCCCAGGGCTCTCAGCCTCTCCTCACAGAGCAGTGCTCCAGTCCCTCAATCATCCTTGCAACCGTCTGTTGGACTCTCTCCCCTGTCCCTCTTGAACTGGGGAGCCCAGAACTGGATGCAATATTCCAGTGTGGTCTCACCAGGGCAAAGTAGAGGGAGAGAAAAACCTCCTGGCCTCTGCTGCTGGCCACACTCCTCTGAATGCCCCCAGGATCCCATTGGCCTTCTTGGCCCCAGGCACATTGCTGTCCCAGGCAGAACTTGCTGTCCACCTGCACTCCCAGGTCCTTCTCCACAGGGCTGCTCTCTAGCAGCTCACATCCAAACCTGTACTGCTGCAGTTTTTTCTTCCTTCCCAGTGCAGGACTCTGCACTTACCCTTGTTGAACCTCATTAGGTTCCTCTCTGCCCACCCTTCAGGTCTCACTGAATGGCCACACAGCCTTCAGGTGTCTCAACCAAGCCTCCCAGTCTGGGTATCATCAGCAAAGTTGCTGAGCAGACACTGTCCCTCATCAATGGCATCGATGAAGTTATGAGGACATTTTCTTTGCCTTGAAAGTGGAAGGGAAGTGAGAGCTCCTTTAAGTCCTACTGACATACAGGGGTGGTAACTAACTGCACCCTGTGGTTTGCAGCAGTTTTTATGTGTTCCTGTTTTTATGGGTGCTAAATGGCTTAATTACATTTACTGGTTTATTCTGCTCACTTGCTCATAACCTCATTAATCTGGCACACACCATTTTCCCCTCAAAACGGGGAATACACAATCATTTTCATGTGATAATATCTTCAGGAATGTGTAACTCTCTGACAGGTGTAATGTGCTTCAAGTCCCTATTTATTAGGGAATTATCAACTCTGCACAAAAGTGTAAATTATGACACAAATGCATCAACTGGGGCAGGCTAAGCTCTTTAGCAGCACATCAGGATCTCCACTGATTTAAGCACTCAGTGGTGGTGGTGGTGGAGTGCAAAGGATGCACTGTTCGTCTGCTTAATTAGCTTTGTCTCAGCTGTCCCTGATGACATTGCTAGTGTTCACCTGCATACATTTATAGGTCCTGACTGCATCCCCTGCAAGCCTAATTCCCCTACTGTTTGGGCCAAAGCAGGCATTATGAGGTGGTGGTGTGATTTAAGCTTTCCAAAAGCCCAAATGGAACACTACTGTGTCCAGCTCTGGGCCCCTCAGTTTAGGAAAGATGATGAGTCGCTGGAACCTGTCCAGAGAAGGGCAACAAAGCTGGGGAGGGGTCTGGAGCACAAGCCCAGTGAGGAGAGGCTGAGGGAGCTGGGGTTGCTTAGCCTGGAGAAGAAGAGGCTCAGGGCAGACCTTATTGCTGTCTACAACTACCTGAAGGGAGGTTGTAGCCAGGTGGGGGTTGGTCTCTCCTCCCAGGCAACCAGCACCAGACCAAGAGGACACAGTCTCAAGCTGCACCAGGGGAGGTTCAAGCTGGGTGTTAGGAAGAAGTTCTTTATAGAAAGAGTGATTGGCCATTGGGATGTGCTGCCCAGGGAGGTGGTGGAGTCACCATCACTGGAGGTGTTTAGGAAGAGACTGGATGGGGTGCTTGGTGCCATGGTTTAGTTGATTAGATGGTGTTGGGCGATTGGTTGGACGTGATGATCTCTGGAATTAAGATGGCTTTGGATTTTACTCCGTTGGAGTTTGAAATGATGGCTGTCCTACCCATGTCCTCTGTGTTGCAGCGAGCTGGCCGCACTTATGAGCGTGTCAGACGCATGTACTTCCCACGGAGCTGTGCAGTAACATGAAGACATTGCTGATGCCTTCACATCTTAAAATGTTCTATTTACTTACTGTTACAAATAACCCCCAAGGCAACTACAAGGAACGGGAAATTTCCTTCCAAACTCTCTTGCCTTTTCCTTCTTTTTTCTTTCCTCCCCCCTATCCTGTTTTCTGTCTGCAGCGAGGCAGCAGCACACCGGAAGGCAGTGCTTACCTGAAATAGCTGCCACAGAGACTTGAAATTGAAACTGGAATGATCCAAGAAGAGGCAGGGCTGAGGGCAGCGAGGGGCAGGATGGGCAGCAGCTTTTCAGACTCAAATGGGCAAAAGGGCTAGTCATTTACACTAAGAAGGCAGGCCTTCTTTCCCAGGCATCTGTTCAAAACCTCAGCTTTTCTTGCTGCTTTCTTGTGTGTGTGTGTGGAGTCACTGCAAAAAGCCCACAAAACTGAGAGTGTCCTTTTGAGCGAGCCACGGAATCTCAAGGAACAGGTTGTACAGAAGGATCAAAAGGTAGGATGCAATAAAGGGTAAAAAA
>CM037643.1:41064934-41097842 GCA_015227895.2 Colaptes auratus | reverse complement strand
AAGAGAAGGGAAGGGAAAAAGAGTAAAAAGGAAAGAAAAGAATAGAAAGGAAATTAAAGATTAAAAAGAAAACTAAAAAAGAAAAATAAGGGCAGGAACCATCCAGGGCTCTGTGAGGAAGACCAGGGCTCCATGATGAACCAGGCCACTTAGAACAGGCTTTTGCAAGAAGCTTGTCAAGAAATGTTCAGATATGAGCCTTGAATTGACCTTATTTTCCTGTTGGGTCCTAGGCTTCCCAGATTAAAAGCCGTTTTCTTTTATTGAAATCGAAAAGTGCCAAACGTTGAACTTGCTTTGTGAGACATACATCAAGAGAGAAAAATTTCAGCACAATGACATGACCTGACATTTTTAAAGCAGATAATAAATGACACATTGTCAATGCCACCAATTTATATTCCCTCTCTTGTACCTCTGTGTCGCAGCGGGATACCACATTCTTTTAATCATGGGCCTGTGTTAAAAAATTTTTACCAGAACAGGGTAGAAATGCCCTCAGTGGTTTCCTGCTCGCTGACCTCCCAGCCATCCCACTGCAACGTGTAAAAGACAAAGCCTGTGTTAAATTTTTCATTATTTTATTCAATTTCTGATCCAATTACATGAGCTCTTCCATCACGAATGGGAATGTATGTGCTATAATGTCAGATGCTGCACATTAATCAGGCTTTTTCTTTTTCATTGGACACCGGTGCTAAATCATCTCACTGGGGAAAAAAAAAGAGGCTAAAAAAAAAAAAGAAGTGGCACCCGACAGAGATGCAAATGAACAAGAAGGAAACTCCTTGCCCTGCAATTACAGCAGGAAATGGTTCCAGAGGAGTGGCCTTTCCAAAGAGGGCAGCCCTATCGCAACAGAGGTAGCTGCCAATCTCCTGCAAACGTGTTTTAACGTACCGCATAGAAAGAGTCGACGGTCAAAGTTGCTGGAGAGTTTCATGCTGTCAGGCACTTGTGCCAGAACCCTCAGTCTGGGGTTTGCTGGCTACCCCCAGGCTCACAGACAAAGGAATGAGGTAATTTGGGTTGAGTGCAGGAAGCTGCTGCTGGACCAGGGAGATACAAGACCTTCTCAAAGCAGAATTAACTAGGTTGGAAAAGATCTTTGAGATCATCAAGTCCAACCTATCACCCCAATACACCTAATCAACTAAACCATGGCACTAAGTGCCTCATCCTGTCTTATTTTAAACACTTAGAGTGATGGTGATTCTACCACCTCCCTGGGCAGCACATTCCAACGACAAATCTCTTTCTGGGAAGAATTTCTTCCTAAGATCCAGCCTGAATCTTCCCTGGTGCAGCTTGAGACTGTGTCCTCTTGTTCTGGTGCTGGTTGCTGGGAGAAGAGACCAGCCCGCCCCACCTGGCTACAACCTCCCTTCAGGTAGTTGTAGAGAGCAATAAGGTCTCCTCTGAGCCTCCTCTTCTCCAGGCTAAACACCCCCAGCTCCCTCAGCCTCTCCTCTGTGCTCCAGACCCCTCCCCAGCCTCGTTGCCCTTTCTCTGGACACGTTCCAGCAACTCAATGTCTTTCTTAAACTGAGGGGCCCTTGTTTAACAACAGCAGCAGAATTAGGAGTAGAAGGCTTGAGAAGGACAATGGTGGTGATGTTCATGATTTTCATTATTATTTTAATATGGTAAAACTGAACAGCAATTCAAAATAGAAATTGTTGCAAACAGAGGAAAATTTCTTGAAGACAGTGACATTCAGGTAAGATAGCATGATCTGATGTCATCCCAGGATAATTTTCCTGAAGCATGGAGTTACCCAGACTGGTAATGGGAAGCAAAACATCCTCAGGACATTTATTTTGCAGAATAGCCAGCACAGTGAAATCAGCTGCATAGTGAGAACTCAGCATTTTTATTACAGGAAACTTCTAAAACAACCAAGGTAAAACTCCACTGATTTTAGCTCTCAGTAGAAATCACGGTGGAAGACAAAAGCCTGAACTCACTTCAGGGCTGTGATTCTGATGTCATCTCCAACCTCACCTTTTTTTTTTCTGAGCTGCATGCACATTCTGTTTAATGGCCTCACTCTGTGCTCTTTTGGCTTTGCATTTAGTCCTCATAAGCTTTCACAGTATCACAGTATCACCAAGGTTGGAAGAGACCTCGAAGATCATTGAGTCCAACCTGTCACCACAGACCTCACGACTAGACCATGGCACCAAGTGCCACGTCCAGTCCCCTCTTGAACACCCCCAGGGATGGTGACTCCACCACCTCCCTGGGCAGCACATCCCAATGGCGAATGACTCTCTCAGTGAAGAACTTTCTCCTCACCTCCAGCCTAAACTTCCCCTGGTGCAGCTTGAGACTGTGTCCCCTTGTTCTGGTGCTGGTTGCTAGGGAGTAGAGGCCAACCCCTTCCTGGCTACAACCGCCCTTCAGGTAGTTGTAGACAGCAATGAGGTCTCCCCTGAGCCTCAACAACCCTGCTTCACGTGTGGCTTCATCAAATCTCCAAAAGTGTTGGTCACTGGAAATATTTGCAGACCTACATCTTCCAATTTTGTCTCCACTCATGCTTTGGTGTCTATTAGAACAAATCCTTTTCTGCCACAGTAGCATAGCCCTCTTATAGAAGCAGTCAGAACTTGCAGAAGATAGGCTGAAACCATTGATTACGACAGAAAAAAAGTCAATAGTGTTTACATGATTAATAGCACATGTGAAGTGTGGTAGCCTAGGCAGGGAAACAAGAAGGCCAGATAAATGAATAGTACAAGCAGCATAGCGAAATCTTTAAGGGCACAATCAGAGACCTTTTTCTCCTGCCAGGCCTGTAGATAGCAGCCTTAATTATTTTATTGGTCTACTTTGGTGGCATTTATAGCAGTATAAAATTGTGTGTAAGGGAAAAATCAGGGTCTGGTTTTTAGAGATTAAAGGGGAAGCATTACAGTAGTCTCCTGTGCCATTTCTGAGCGCAGGTCTGCCACGCACGCTGCTCCAGATATCTGCGACCGAGCTCACACACAGACAACTTGGGAGGGTGGGAGGGTCACCCTTCCGTAAAGCCTCTTACTGAGGGGGATCTCGTTAATCCATATAGCCTGGTTCAAACTAATTAGGATGGATATGGCCACTGTAAAGAGAAAAGACTGCCTGCTGCCTTGAGAAATCCCCAGGGGACATGAGAGAGGAGAGGTAGCTGCACAACTGCTGACTCCGAGGAAGGATCGGCAATGGACTGCACGAGTGTTGTTTCCAGCACCTTCTGGCATCCTGATGAAAAGCAATGGCTCTCAACTCTGAAAGGTGAACTGCAAAAGCAAGCAAAAATTAGACCTAATGAGCACTAGTTTCTGTTCTAAGCTCTTCCTCTGGAAAGGCAATGTGGGAAGTCAGAAGAGAAGGATATGATAAGCTTCTCACTTGAAATATATTTCTGCTCTTGTAGACCTTTCTCAGGTTCTATTTACTTCTCCAACAGGTATATATATATATATTCAACAATATAATACTGTTTGGGGTTTTGTTTGTTTGTTTGCATTGCAATGACTGTGAAATTATTATTTTTTATATAATACATATACTTTTTGTTTTATTTGTTTGGTTTTGCCCCTCCCCAACACACACACACTAAGGGAGAAGGAAAGCAGGCATAGCAATTTATCTAACCAGTTTTTGCTCTAGAGTTACAATAGAGTAGAGTAGAGTAGAGTAGAGTAGAATAGAATAGAATAGAATAGAATAGAATAGAATTGAATTGAATTGAATTGAATTAACCAGGTTGGAAGAGTCCTTTGAGATCAAGTCCAGCCTATCATCCAGCACCACCTAATCAACTAAACCATGGCACCAAGCACCCCATCCAATCTCTTCCTAAACACCTCCAGGGATGGTGACTCTACCACCTCCCTGGGCAGCACATTCCAATGGCCAATCTCTCTTTCTATGAAGAACTTTTTCCTAACATCCAGCCTAAACCTCTCCTGGCACAGCTTGAGACGGTGTCCTCTTGTTCTGGTGCTGGTTTCCTGGGAGAAGAGACCAACCTCCACCTGGCTACAGCCTCCTTCAGGTAGTTGTAGAGAGCAAAAGGTCTCCCCCTGAGCTCCTCTTCTCCAGGCTAAGCAACCCCAGCTCCCTTAGCCTCTCCTCATAGGGTTTGCATTCTAAACCCCTCCCCAACTCTGTTGCCCTTCTCTGGACATGTTCCAGCAAGTCAACATCCTTCTAAACTGAGGGGCCAGAAACTGGACACAGGACTCAAGGTGTGGCTTAAGCAGTGCTGTGCACAGGGCAGCATGACGGCCCTGGTGGTGTCCCGTTTGTTACAGAGAGCGGCCACCACTTTCCAGCACTAGCTCTGGTGATGTGCCAGCAGGCAGCACATAGGTAGTAGCTGTGCCACATGGGGCTGCTGACAGAGTTGATCCAGGATGGATGTCTTTTGGTTGTCAGGGAGATGTGAGATGGACAGCCTTGGCCTGAGCCTGTGAAAGACCTGTGCAGGGAGTCAGGGGCTGCTCATGGTGGTGGAGGGTGTCTGCTTGTTTTCTTTACTCCTGGTTTTGACAGCCTTAGCTCTGGACAGGGATGTGACCAGATTGTGGCATGCTCCTATCCTCATCCTCCTCCACTCAGCCAGAGAGCACTGCAGCTTCCTACAATCACATTGACCTATGGATCAGAAAAAACACGTAGCCCTAGTGTGTGCTACATTATAGTCCTAGAGGCAGCTGGAACATCCCCAGAGCTGTGAACAAAGGAAGCTCCACACTGCTTCACTTCTCTGTAGGCTGCCATGGTCTCATAAAACAAACAAATATAACCAATCTCAACTGGAAAAAGAAGAGTGTATAACTCAAATGAAATTGATGCTTTTAAGTTTTTCACCTTAATGCAGAGAGTGGTCTGGCTTTCTGAGGCTGTGCAGTAGTATATTAAATATTCTGGGTGGTTCAGCACTTTTTTTTTTGAAGATCAGGGCCTTTTGCTGTGTTGCTGATGAGAAACATAAATTCACCAGCCACCTTTGGAAATCTTGGTCAAAGCCTGGAGAACTTCTAAAAATAGTCAGAATTTGAAATTTATTTTCTTCTTTTATAGTTTTGTCCTTCCTTACTTCAGCACTTCTCTCAGGAAGGACTTCAAAGGACAGGAGGAAAGCTGCAAGGGGAACATGCAGATCACCATTGCAGGTTACAGGCATAAATTTCCTCTGAACCACTTCACCTCCGTTGAACTTTGGACATCTCCACTGCTCAAATCTCAGCATTCTTGGTGAGGGGGAAAAAAAAAAAGCTATCCTGACCCCCAGCTGGTACAGTACTCACAACACCTTTAAACTCTGCCATTCTATCAATGTTGTTTGGGTGTAAGGACTTGAGAGAGACTTCCTCAGTGATAGTCTCAAATGTTGGCTTTTAGTCAGCAAGCAGAATCTGTAGGATCTAATTATCACATGAGCACAGATCATTCGCTCAGTGCCATAATGCCACACAGTAGAAGTCAATGAGACCAGAGTATCACAGATCAGCACAACCCACAAGAGCAGAAGGCGGCTGCTTCTTGCAGAAATAATCCTTTTCATGTGCAAAGCACCACATGTTGTCTACAAAAGCTCACAAAGAGACAAGGAGTGGGAGAATGTTAGATGTACACATTTCAGATCTGGCGGAGAATGTAGAAAATGTGACTTGCTGCGAGGCTGCAAGACCTGACAAACAATTCTCTGCTTTACATAAGCGAATTCTTAAACGTTATGCAGAGTGCCACTGCTCTTCGCCGCTAAACTGTTGATGAAAAGCAAACACAACGACGGCGATTTGCAGTCTGAAGTGCAAACAGATGTTGCTCATGAATGAGCCTCCATTGCTTAACCACTGGCTCTGATTATTGCCATCCAAAGAGGAAGACGAAGCAACTTTTGCTGCTCGGGGTGCTGGCTGCCTGTTTGCAGCACGTAAATTAAATTGCAGCTAATCGTGAAAAGGCAGTGCCTCTGAATGCAATGGATGGGCTCAGTTTTTACATACAGTTTGGCTGCCAGTTGCTTTTGGAACCACTTAATTATTATCATTTTTTCCTTGCCAAATCCCCATGTTAAAAATGGACAAGTTAAGGTAAATAGATACTTTAACTCAGCTCACAACTGTACTGTGATTTCCTGATCAATAATGCCCCAACAACACATTTCTTGCCCCATGCACTTGAATCTGCAGATATATATATAAGGGTATTAACAATTGTGCCGTTAAATAAAAAACAATTATTAGGTTTTCATAAATCATATTAATCACTTAAGCATCACAGGTAAAAAGATACTTTAACTCAGCTCACAACTGTACTGTGATCTCCTGATCAATAATGCCCCAGCAACACATTTCTTGAGCTGTGCACTAGAATCTGTATATATATATATATATATATATATAGGTTATTAATAATTGTGCTATTCATAACTAATAAGACATTATTATTAGGTTTTCATAAATCATAATTAATCACCTTCACCACCACAGGTAGAAAGATACTTTAACTCAGCTCACAACTGTACTGTGACTTCCTCATCAATAATGCCCCAGCAACACATTTCTTGCCCTTTAATATTTCCTTATTATCAAGAAGAACCTTGCTCTTGCAGAGCTTTCATACATGCCTGCAGCTGGACAGGGCAGTTTGGCAGTGGGACAAGTCCTGATTCAGAGAGTGTAGAAGGTGCACAAAGAGAAGATGAAGTGTCTTGGCTACTGCTGAAATGCTAAATTGTGGCTTAGAATAATAGCTTCCTGGAGATTATTGCAGGCCTGTCACAGAGTGGTGGGGGCTGGAAAGGGCTTCTGGAGATTATCCAGTCTAATGGCCCCTGCTAAAGCAAGTACACCTAGATCACATTGTGCAAGAACATGTGCAGGTTGGTTTTGAAAGCTTCCAGAGAAGGAGACTCCACAACCTCTCTGGGCAGCCTCTGGGCACCCTGCCTCTGGGTTTTGAAGTAAACAAATATATCCTCATGTTTGACCACAAGCCCTGTGAGGAGAGACTGAGGGAGCTGGGGTTGCTTAGCCTGGAGAGGAGGAGGCTCAGGGAAGACCTTATTGCTCTCTACAGCTACCTGAAGGGAGGTTGTAGACAGGCAGAGGTTGGTTTCTTCTCCCAGGCAACCAGCACAGTCTCAAGCTGCACCAGGGGAGGTTTGGGCTGGAGGTTAGGAAGAAGTTCTACACAGAGAGAGTGATTGCCCATTGGAATGGGCTGCCTGGGGAGGTGGTGGAGTCACCATCATTGGAGGTGTTCAGGAGGAGACTTGACGGGGTGCTTGGTGCCATGGTCTAGTTGATGAGGTGGTGTTGGACGCTATGATCTTGAAGGTCTCTTCCAACCTGGTCTGGTCTATTCTATTCTATTCTATTCTATTCTATTCTATTCTATTCTATTCTATTCTATTCTATTCTATCCTGTCATCCTGTGTTCTAATTCATGCCTGTTTTCCCTTGTCCTATCACTGGGCACCACTGAAAAAGCTTGGCCCCATCATCTTGATGTTGATAAACATTGATAAGATCCCATCTCAGCCTTCTCCAGGCTAAGCAGCCCCAGGTCTCTCAGCCTTTCCTTGTAAAAGAGATGCTCCAGTCCCCTAAATCATACTTGTGGCCCTCTGTTGGACTCTCTTCAGTAGTTCTCTGTCTCTTGAAGTGGGGAGCCCAGAACTGGGCACAGTTCTCCAGACATGGCCTCAGTAGGGCAAAGTATCTAAAATATATAAACCTCTAAATGAGATGGGAGCTCTCAAAACAGCTTCAAGCAGATTATGCCCTTATTTACTACCTTCTGCCGTGTCAGCAGATCTTATATGCAACCAGTTTTCTGACCTGGACTACTGATTTGTAGCTGGTAAGGTGTCAAAAATGAAATGGTAACAGCAGTGTAAGTCCAGTGGGTTTGTCTACCTGAAATGCAAATCTCTCTCCATTTGAGCAATCAAGCTATGAAATTTAGAGTGCGCAAAGCCTCTGATGTTTTGAAGCAATTAGCACGATGGGGAAAGATAGTGCTTTCTGAAAGTACCAGCAGCTGATTTGTAATAAACCCAATGTGTTTGGGTTCCTGTTATTAACTAAATTGTATTATTCATTATTTACCAGCATTTTGCCAGCTGCCAACATTTGTAAAAATGTTTGTGGAGCCCAAATGCACTGCAAAGATGAGCACAAACTGTTCGAGTCGTTAATTACTGTTTACATGACTAGAGCGCAACAGAGCTCTATCATGCAAGTGGCTGTACAAACCAAAACAATATCCCCCCCCAATCCCCAAAATTTGCTAGCTGGCAATACTGAATAATGAACAAAACAGATACTCAAATTCTCCATCCTTTGTATTTTTTATGGGGTCGTGATTAAATGCTGCCTGTGCAGAATCGCTTGTCCAGCAGGAGCAGGGAGGGGGTTGCCCCCTTGCACTCAGCTCTGGTGAGGCCACACCTCGAGTATTGTGTCCAGTTTTGGGCACCTCAATACAGGAGAGATGTGGAGGTGCTGGAGTGAGTGCAGAGGAGGGCAAGGAAGCTGGGGAAGACCCTGGAGAATAAATCTGATGAAGAACAACTGAAGGAGCTGAGGCTGTTAAGTTTGGAAAAGAGGAGGCTGAGGGGAGACCTCATTGCTCTCTACAGCTACCTGAAAGGACATTGTGGTAAGGTAATTAGTGATAGAACAAGAGGGGAATGGCCTCAAGCCATTCCCTCAAGCCTACCAAAATAGGTAGGTTTAGACTGGACACCAGGAAAATTTTTTTCCCATCAAGAGTGGTCAGGCATTGGAATGTGCTGCCCAGGGAGGTGGTGGAGTCACCATCCCTGGATGTGTTTAAAGGTGGTTTGGATGTGGTGCTCAGGGATGTGGTCACCCTTGTAGAGCAGGGTTCCAGTTTAGAGTTGGTGGTCCTGAGGGGTCTTTTCCAACCTGAATGTTTCTGTGAAGACATGCATGCCCTCAGTGACTGTTAGGTAGTTTGCAAGCTGTTGCAGATTGTACAAAAAGCACTGTAGAAACGGATTGGTTTCTTTCCTTGGATACTGATGTGGAAGGCAGAATCTGCTAGATGCTGGATATAGAAAAATGGAGCAGAGGTGTGGATGTTTGAGGCTAGGTGCCTTTAAGAGGGCCACAGATTTGAGACCTCCAGGAGCTAGATTGTCCAGGAGGTGTACCAGAAGGTGTAATCATTGCACTTCTTCTCATAAATCCTACCACCCTATAAACCTGGCGGCAATGTTGTCTTCTTTCTCTTCCTTTCCTCTCTGCTCCCGTGGGAGGCACCGCTCTTATCTACTGGTATTTTCACTGCATAGTTATGGCCTAGGCATGGGGGGTGTAGTGCAGCTGTGATGGGCCTCGGGAGAGAGAAACAAAGGGGGGCAGTTTGCACCTGGCCAGTCTGAAACCAGCCTAGCAACAGGGGGGAAGAAAGAGCCCTGGGACTTATGGTAAACCCCAGGTCGGGGGAGAAAAGGAGTGCTGAGGTTTTGGTATGATTTGGTGGATGTTTTTGTGTGTCTGCTTTGGCTCAATGGGCTTGTGTGTTAAGCCTAGACTGTATTTTATGTGCTTTGCTATGCTCACCACCATGTAACTGTAGCATTGTAGCTTGTGAGTAGCCTTTCCACTTAAACTTTTCGTTACTATCCAATCCATTTGCATGAGTATTATTCTTTTGCCCCTTTTGGAGCAATAGAATAATAATCTGCCCACTCATTGAACCCCATGAAGAGGTGATAAGTCAGGAGAAGTGGTTGTGTGACCAGGTTTGGAGGAGTCATGGCAGACAGCAAAAAAGGAACAGGAGGGGATCAAGCCAGTTGCAGGACTGTATTCCTTGTTGGGAGTTTTACATTTAAATGCTTCATGTTAGAAAATGAGTACTTGTCCAGCCCAAGTGGCTTCTCCACTGAGTTTTGTCAGGTGCCTCTGGCAAAGTGAGCGTCTGTGAGCAGAAAAGTGCACTGGGAAATGTTTAGCACTGCTGATTATTCTAGCTTACTAAAATGCAACCCCCTATCCCTGTAACTTCAACATACAGTCCAGCATTGGCCTTTGAAAGATGATTCTTTGTACCACCTGGACTGCTGTGCTTAATGATCATAGTTCTTATTCAGGGGTGTCATGAGTTGAGTTGAACCTGCTGCTGTTATCCAGACCATGCTACAGCCATGCCAGCTTCAAAATGGAAATGCTGGTTGGAGCTTGGCATTCAGATTGCAGCATGGAAGGCTTCCTGTTCTGGTTACTGCTTCTGGGTTCTTGGGTGCTATCTTTGCTGCTGGGATAGCAGTAAGACAAGGAGGGATGGGGGAGTAGTTTCCTGACTTGGGCTTTTGGCTCACTTCTGCTGGCTGCTACTTTGTGCTGTGCTTTTTCTGCAAATAGGCTGAGGGGATCAGGCATTTTGTACTATGTTTGCCTGATTTTGATCAGTAAATCTATTCTTACCTGACTTTTTTTAGTCTCAATCCCGAGTTTTTGTGTGTTACTTTTCCCTCACTCTGTGCTGGGAAATAGCCAGGTTAACCTGCTGGTTTGGTTTGACCCTTTTTGTTCTGATTTCAACCATTGGGGGGGGGGGTATAGGAATTGCTGATTTAACTTCAGACTTGCCACTCAGCTCTGGAGAGCTTCCACAGGCTTATCCAGAAAGCCAACTGGCCTGGGAGCATACCTTTCTTACTTGCCTTTTCTTGTGTTTCAAAGTATCTGCTGCTTGTGGAAAGGGGACTTGTTTATTCAGTTGGTTGTGTCTTTTTATTGTTCTGACTGTAAACAACTTCTAATGATCATAGGTGGTTAGCAGTCTGCAGGCTAGCAAGGGAGCAATACCCACTTCAGCTGTTCAGCTCCTGCAGATGCAGCCTCTTAGCCATCCCCACCTGGTCTTTACCTAGCCTGCTCTTAAGATCCTGAAAAAATGG
Source organism: Colaptes auratus (assembly GCA_015227895.2). Taxonomy (NCBI): domain Eukaryota; kingdom Metazoa; phylum Chordata; class Aves; order Piciformes; family Picidae; genus Colaptes; species Colaptes auratus. The sequence continues at coordinate 41,086,906 of CM037643.1, read as the reverse complement.
GCCTTACACATCTTCTCTGGGAAACTGGCTATCTGGTATTTAGCTGCCATTTCATGGCATAAACTGAGGTTAGTAGAGGTGACTCTCCCCCTCTGCTATGGTGAGACCCCACCTGGAGTACAGTGTCCACTTTGGAGCCTCTATCACAAGAAGGATCTGGATATGCTGGAAAGTGTCCAGAGAAGGGCTGGAGTTCCTCTGCTATGAGGACAGAGAGAGCAGAGGCCATTCAGTCTAGAGAGGAGAAGACTCTGAGGAGACCTTATTGTGGCCTTCCAGTACCTGAAGCTGGGGAGGGACTTTTTAGGGCATCAGGTAGTGATAGGGATAATGGAGCTAAACTAGAAATGGGTAGATTCAGATTGTATGTCAGGAAGAAGTTCTTCCCCATGAGGGTGGTGAGACACTGGAACAGGTTGCCCAGGGAGGTGGTGGAAGCCTCATCCCTGAAGGTTTTTAAGGGCAGGATGGATGTGGCTGTGAGCAACCAGATGTAGTGTGAGGTGTCCCTGCCCCTGGCAGGGGGGTTGGAACTAGATGATACTTGAAGTCCCTTCCAACCCTAACAATTCTATGATCGAACTGAAGATAAAATCACTATATTGTGAAATATCTGGCAAGGTTACTGAAGAACAGAACAGTCTTATTACTATATTGGTATTGAAATTATAAATCAGTTTGCAAAGAGGTTTTGAAGTTTCCTGAGCTGTTTGCTAGGTGTTTTGTAAATTAGTTGATTTAGATGTTGCTGTTTCTGTCTAACACTGAAATGAACATGTTTAGATAGGGATTTGGGCTAGCTCACAGGATGTTAGGTGTTGGAAGGGACCTCCAGAGATCATCGAGTCCAATCCACCTGCCAGAGCAGGACCACATAACCATATAACCTAGTGCAGGTGACTCAGGAGCTCATCCAGATGGGCCTTGAAAGTATCCAGAGTAGGAAACTCCACAACCTCCCTGGGGAGCTTGTTCCAGTGCTCTGTGACTCTCACAGTAAAGAAGTACTTCCTCATGTGGAACCTCCTGTGCTGTAGTTTACATTCATTGCCCCTTGTCCTAACACAGGGTGCAACTGAGTAGAGCCTGTCCCCTCCCTCTTGACCCCCAGCCCTCAGACATTTATAAACATTAATTAAATCACTTCTTAGTGTTCTCCAGACCAAACAGCCTCAGAGCTCTCAGCCGCTCCTCATAAGGCAGTGCTGCAGTCCCTTCATCATCCTCATAGCCCTCCACTGGATTCCCTCCAGCAGACCCCTGTCCCTCTTGAACTGGGGAGCCCAAAACTGGGTGCTATATTCCAGGTGAGGTCTCACCAGGGCAGAGTAGAGGGAAAGGAGAACCTCCCTCAGTCTGCTGGACACACTCCTCTTAATACACCTAAGGATCACAGTATCACAGAATCACCAAGGTTGGAAGAGACCTCAAAGATCATTGAGTCCAACCTGTCACCACAGACCCTATGACTAGACCATGGCACCAAGTGCCACGTCCAATCCCCTCTTGAACACCTCCAGGGACGGTGACTCCACCACCTCCCTGGGCAGCACATCCCAATGGCGAATGACTCTCTCGGTGAAGAACTTTCTCCTCAGCTCCAGCCTAAACTTCCCCTGGCGCAGCTTGAGACTGTGTCCCCTTGTTCTGGTGCTGGTTGCTAGAGAGAAGAGACCAACCCCTTCCTGGCTACAACCACCTTTCAGGTAGTTGTAGTGAGCAATGAGGTCACCCCTGAGCACTCCTCTACTAAACAACCCCAGCTCCCTCAGCCTCTCCTCATAGGGCTTGTGCTCAAGGCCTCTCCCCAGCCTTGTTGCCCTTCTCTGGACACACTCAATCATCTCGATGTCCTTCTTAAACTGAGTGGCCCAGAACTGGACACAGTACTCAAGGTATGGCCTAACCAATGCAGAGTCCAGGGGCACAATGACGTCCCTGCTCCTGCTGGCCACACTGTTCCTGATGCAGGCCAGGATGCCATTGGCCTTCTTGGCCACCTGGGCACACTGCTGGCTCATATTTAGGCACTTATCCTTGTTGAGCCTCATTAGGTTCCTCTCTGTCCAGCTCTCCAGTCTGTGAGAGTGAACATGTTTCTGATCAGCCACAGCAAAGTTTTAACTTGTTTGTGAAAAATATGAACTGAAGGTTTTGGTAAACATATTCACAACTACTGGGGATGAATCAGATTTCAGCCCCTGTTGCAACCTATGTGTTTTAGTAATTTCTCACCTTTTTGTTTGCATTATTTTCAAAACAATACTGGAAAATGCAAGGTTTGCAGTGTTTCAGTAATAGAAATTGTATTTTAATTAGCATTCTAGTGAACTGATTCTGGGAATAGCAACTGCCCCTTCACTTTAATCAGGGCTGAGGAAGAAGGGAGTATTGTTCACACCACAGGTCTTTCAAGGATTGACATACAGCCCAGGCTCTGAGCATGAAAGACTGCTGCTGGTGGTGTCTGTGTGCTTAACCCAAGCAGGTGCACAAACCCTGCAGCATCTGTAAATCTAGTGGGTTAAAATATTCTTTTACTGTTAGAGTACTTAAATCCTGAAATACCTGCAGAATACTGTGATACGTTCTTGACATCCTGCCTCATGTGCATACACCCCTTAGAGATACAAATGGTGTCCCTAATGCAGTGTTACAGGAATAGCTACCTTGTGTGATTGCTATCAGACTCGAAGATGCTTCTCAGGATGACTGATGAGAAAAGTTTAGAGGGAGGTTTCTGCATGACAACTAAATCCCAAGTTCTTAACTCCCTCTCCCTCTCCCCCGTACCTCCAGCATCAAGCTCATCAGAGATTTTAGAAGGTTTAACAAAAAGAAAATTCAACCAATGTGTTCATACAAAAGTAAAGGTACTCACACCTCAAAGAGTGATTCTGATTATTTGAGGCATAGGAATTTCCAAGGAAACATGAGGAAAAATAATTTCCCTGTGAGGGTGATGGAACACTGGGACAGGTTGCCCAGGAGGGTTGTGGAGTCTCCCTCCGTACTGATATTCAAGACCTGCCTGAATGAGTTCCTGTGTGACCTGGTGTAGGTGATCCTGCTCTGGCAGAGGGGTTGGGCTGGATGATCTCTCAAGGTCCCTTCCAGTCCCTGACATTCCGTGATTATACCTGCAGGTGCCACAGTGGTGGATAAAGATGGCTGTTTGCACCCCCAGCTCCAGAGATATTGATGCAAATCAAGCTCAGCTTCTTTGCAGTTTTATTTCATAATCTTTCTCCTTTAGTTCATAGCCCAGGCTCTGTAAACACTGTGATGTTTATGGTGCTTACTCCTCTGGTAGTTTTCTTCCAAGCTGTGTGCCTGGCTCCCTGGTATACGAGCTTGGAGCACACTGTGAGTCCTAAAGGCTCAAGCCAGCCTGAGAATTGCAGATGAGATACTGGAGATAAATAATGACCTTTCATGTTGTATTTTTTCCTGTCATGTAAGTGGTATTTAGTGAGTTTTGGGGTTTTTTTTGCAATGAGCAATCTAAGATTTCCCTTTTCTCTCCAAACCCAATGTTGCTATCTGTGCTGTGGGCAAAGCTCTCACATGTAGCCTGGGTTTATTCTAAGAGGTGTAAATCTATTGTTTAGGTGGGTGATATATTAAAAGACACAGGTGGCCTGTGAGTCCTCACAGTAAAGAGCAAGCACTTGAAATCCTGAATGTTAAAGAAGAGGTATAAATAGTAGTTTGTAGCAGTATTAAAAAGCTTCACCTGCACAGAAACCAGGGCAATATTTACTGCAAGTATAAATACTGGTAATTGTTATGTGGTGCTTTTCAAATGATGCTTCATGGCTAGTTTTATTTTGAGTTATTTTTAAAACTCCAGTTCCTCATGAAAACAAGTTGTATAGCTTATGGTATTACTCCAGCAAAATGATTTCCATAAATAAAGCAAGAGGCAATAGAAGGGAACATATATAAAGATTAATGCATCAGACTTTTGGGCTTACACTGACTAACAATAATTTCTGAGGCTTAAGTTATTGGGAAGGAAATCTCTCATATGGAAACAGGCAACAAATCCAAAACTACCTGAGCAGAATGGGCAATTTACTTTCCCTCCACTTAAAGAGCTGTATTTTTATAGCTGTTTTCCTTGAGCTTATTGATTTCACATGCAATTTTCTCCAAAGACAGAGAGCAGCTAGATTTAGCACACAAATGGATGTAGACAGCAATTAATGTTTGTGCTGTTTGTCAGGCTAATGCAGCTGGTGAGACCTGCTGTGGGCTTCCCCATGCAGGGCAGAAAGGGGAGACCTCCCATCCTGCCAGACTGTGTGGGCAGTGACCAGGCAGCCGTGGAGCAGGGACACTGGAAAGGCAATGGCAGGGCTGATCCTTCTGATTTGTTCACGTATAGAGACAGGCAGGTGATACTTCCTTCTATGAAAAGAGAAAAGCAGAGATGGAGATGCAGAATGACACCTTACCTTCTATCACTTTCAATTTCATTTCCATTGAATTAAGCATGGAACAAATACATGACGAAAGTGTCAGAGAAGGTAAAGTCAGTTTGCTAATTAAAGGCAGGAAACAACTTTGCCATTAAGTCCTAGATGCTGAAACACACATACACACAAAGAAAAAAAAACCAGAACACACAAAAAACCAAACCCAAATGAACAAAACCCTACCAACAAACACCACAAATCACCCCCCCCCAAAAAACTAACCAAACCCATAAACCCGAACAACCAACAAAACCATCCTCATCAAGAAAACAAATCCCAAACAACCAAAACCCAGCAAAGCCTGGGCCACAATGAACATCTGTAGCATGGGAGAAACAAACACCATCCATTTCTTTTAGAAATTTCATTTTCTCTTCTTAATTTGGTGAAAAATAAAACCACAGTTCAACAGGAATCAGCTTAGACTCGCTTTAGATAGAAATACATGACAGAGAGGGGCTTAAAGATAACATATTGTTATGTTGTCCTTAAGCAATGTAAAGATCACAGTTTTTTTTGCATAGATATAGGATAGGATAGGATAGGATAGGATAGGATAGGATAGGATAGGATAGGATGGGATGGGATGGGATGGGATGGGATAGGATAGGATAGGATGGGATGGGATGGGATAGGATAGGATGGGATAGGATGGGATAGGATAGGATGGATAGGATAGGATAGGATAGGATAGGATAGGATAGGATAGGATAGGATAGGATAGAATAAACCAGGTTGGAAAAGACCTTTGAGATCATCAAGTCCAACCTATCATCCCCCACTATCTAATCAACTAAACCATGGCACCAAGCAGCCCATCCAGTCTCTTCCTGAACACCTCCAGTGATGGTGACTAGACCATGGCACCAAGTGCCACATCCAATCCCCTCTTGAACACCTCCAGGGATGGTGACTCCGCCACCTCCCTGGGCAGCACATTCCAATGGCCAGTCTCTTTCTATGAAGAACTTCTTCCTAACATCCAGCCTAAAAACTGTAAAGGTGTATAGATCACAGATAATAACAGCAGGGAAAAAGAAAAAGGAAAATTCCTTCAAGAGCTTTCTTTAAAAAGAAAGAAAAATATGAATTCAGATCTGGGGCGAAACTTCAGCTCAATTTTTATTTCATTCTAACTTGCACCTTTTTGTTACAAAGGACCAAAGCAACTTGTAAAAGAAGAGTCAAGTATTTGGAAGGTACTGCCAGTTAATGAACTGATGATGTTTTGCAGCGTGATGCAGTTGTACCACCTAAGATGGATGTTATCCACAGGCTTTGCTACAAACTCATTACATACTACACAAACCACAGATGACAGAGATTCTCTTACTGTACCAAGAATAACAGAGATGTCAGAGTTGCAGCTCTGCAGAATGGAAAATGCTAATGATTTAATGACATCCAGTGCTACTGAATGAACCACTAATGATCCCTCCCTTTTGTTGTCCCTGTGTTGTGCTGATTGACAGCCACCTAAAGATCAGCCAGCAGTGTGCCCAGGTGGCCAATAAGGCCAATGGCATCCTGGCCTGCATTAGGAATGGTGTGGCCAGCAGGAGCAGGGAAGTCACTGTGCCCCTGTACTCTGCACTGGTTAAGCCACACCTTGAGTCCTGTGTCCAGTTCTGGGCCCCTCAGTTAGGAAGGACATCGAGACACTTGAACGTGTCCAGAGAAGGGCTGGGGAGAGGCCTTGAGCACAGCCCTGTGAGGAGAGGCTGAGGGAGCTGGGATTGTTTAGCTTGAAGAAGAGGAGGCTCAGGGGTGACACAACTACCTGAAAGGTGGTTGTAGCCAGGAAGGGGTTGGCCTCTTCTCTCTAGCAACCAGCACCAGAACAAGAGGACACAGTCTCAAGCTGCACCAAGGGAAGTTTAGGCTGGAGGTGAGGAGAAAGTTCTTCACTGAGAGAGTCATTCGCCATTGGAATGTGCTGCCCAGGGAGGTGGTGGAGTCACCGTCCCTGGAGGTGTTCAAGAGGGGATTGGACGTGGCACTTGGTGCCATGGTCTAGTCATGAGAGGTGACACGTTGGACTCAATGATCTTTGAGGTCTCTTCCAACCTTATCAATACTGTGATACTGTGAACATACTTGGTGTAGTTGGCAATCATCAAAACAAGCAAGAATCAAAACTGACATCTTGTGCTTCCAATTATGAGCAAGCTATACAGATTTTAAAACAACAGTCTAGAAATACTGGAGACCAGGTGGAACCTCTCACCCTTTTCTACCTACTTTAAATCCTTTCTTGATTTTTGCTGCCTTGCCATTTCCTTTGTCACGGCATGGTGACCCCTTTCAATGGTTGATAAGCCAGTGCATTGTATCTTACAGGCTGAAGAAGCAGAATAGGTTGGAGAGGTACCATTCCAGTCCTGTTCAACATCTTTGTCAATGACATTGATGGCAGGACAGACAGACAGGCAGAGTGTCTTCTCAGCAAGTTTGCTGATGATACCAAACTGGGAGGCTTGGCTGATACACCTGAAGGCTGTGCAGCCATACAGCAGGACCTGGACAGACTGAGATCTGGGCAGAGAGGAGCATAATGAGGTTCAACAAGGATAAGTGCACCTGGGAAGGAAGAATAAACTGCACCAGTACAGGTTAGGAGATGATCTGCTAGAGTGTAGTCCTGCGGAGAAGGACCTGGGTGTACTGGTGGACAGCAAGTTCTGCATGGGACAGCAATGTGCCCTGGTGGCCAAGAAGGCCAATGGGATCCTGGGGTGCATTATGAGGAGTGTGTCCAGCTGATTCTGGGAGGTTCTTCTTCCTCTCTACTCTGCCCTGGTGAGGCCCCACCCGGAATATTGCATCCATTTCTGGGTTCCCCAGTTCAAGAGGGACAGGGAACTACTCAAGAGATTACAATGGAGGGCTACAAGGATGATGAAGGGACTGGAGTACTGTCTTATGAGGAGAGGCTGTGAGACCTGGGGCTGCTTAGTCTGGAGAGGAGAAGACTGAGATGGGATCTGATAAATGTCTATAAATATCTGAGGGCTGGATGGCAGGAAGGAAGGGACAGGCTCTGCTCAGTTACACCCTGTGATAGGACAAGGGGCAATGGATATAAATTACAGCACAGGAGGTTCCACCTCAATATGAGGAGGAAATTCTTTACTGTGGGTGGGTCATGGGGAACTGGAATAGGTGCCCAGAGAAGTTGTGGAGTGTCCTTCTCTGCAGCCTTTCAAGCCCTGTCTGGATGCGTTCCTGTTCAACCTGTGCTAGATTCAATGGTCCTGCTCTGGCAGAGCGGTTGGACCCAAATCTCTCCAGAGGTCCCTTCCAACTCCTGACATCCTGTGATCCTTTGATGACATACCTTAGTAACTTTAATGAAACCAACAGGGTAAACTGATAATGGGAAATCCTTACAAGAACACAAAGTTAGAAATAAATCATGTAAGAGACTCAGGAAATCCAGCTGTCCACAGTGAATTTCAACACTGTGAAAATACTCCTTTTTGTTCTCCATGTTTCTGCCAGAGCTGGTTTGTATATTGTATTAGTTTTGTAATGAGGGAGTTTTTCCCTAAGGACTTCAAGAATCCTTCATCCATGGCTCACAGTTTGTACAGCCTCTGTTGACAGTTTGCAGGAGAAAAAAAATTGCCAGTTTGCAGCAGAGAACTTTGGTTGCCATTTGATCACAGCAACCAGACTTTGTCCAGAGTGCAGTGACTGATGTCTTTGGCATCACAGAGCTGTGTTCTGCAGGCTGCTGAGGACTTTCTCTGAGGTCCCTAAGCAGGCTGCAGAATTGAGCCTCTAATGAGGGATGCCTTATGCATGCTTGCTCGAAGTTGACCACTGTTTGTCTGTGAAGTCTAAGGAAGGGAGGCTGGAGCCAGACATGGTGCCATTAGAGAACAGTTGGAAATGTTGTGGGCAGTGATATCGTAAGACTTCTCATTCCAGGGAGTTCAACACCCCAAGCTCTGACTTTACAAGGTGTCAGTGCAAGGGGTGGAGTGGGTAGCTCCTGCTGCTTCAACTGCTTCTAGGAGCCTTAAGGCTGTTTTAACTGATTCAGTGGTCTCTGCAGCCAGCTTTGCCTTCTTGCATTCTTTCCGCAGGAGCCTTAAGGCTATTTTAACTTATTCAGTGGTCTCTGCAGCCAGCTTTGCCTTCTTGCATCCTTTCCACACACTTGGGAACCCACAGTTCCTCAAATTATTAAAATCTTTGTATGTGGCAGGTGACTCTTTGGCCTCGTGCAGGCACATGAGTGCCAGAGCAGCACCATGGGACAGGGTGTGGGCCAGCAGAAATCACAGCAATAAGGGAACACAGCAAGCTCTGAAGTTAGACACAGGAAGGTTTTAGTTTGCAAAGGAGGTCTGGTTGAGAAAAGCATCCTTCTACCATAGACTACAGAGACTATTCTTCTTGTGGCCTGGTGGATACCCTTGACAGAAAATGCATAAGCTAGCAAGACAGAATCACAGAATCAACCAGGTTGGAAGAGACCTCCAAGATCACTGGGGAGGTGATGGAGTCACCATCACTGGAGGTGTTCAGGAGGAGACTTGATGGGGTGCTTGGTTCCATGGTCTAGTTGTTTGGGTGGTTTGGATTGGTTGATAGGTTGGACATGATGATCTTGAAGGTCTCTTCCAACCTGGTTTATTGTATTATTTTAAGTTCAATGTTATCACCCAACCCTACCTAATCAGCTAGACCGTGGCACTAAGTGCCTTATACAGTTGAATCAGATTCAAACAGTGAGAGCCATGTTATACCTGCAGTAAGGGTAGCCAAGCCTGTTTTAATTGGCAATAGGTAAAACTGATTTTCTCTTAAGTCAAATCTGGTTTGCCTGTGAGAGTAATTGGTGTCTTTATTTTGACTCATGAGATGCTTCATTATGGTTTCTCACCGCATCTCATTGAGGAGGGACATTAACAGAGCATCTGGGTGCCTGTCTGACTGCTATGCATGCATAATGAAATCACAGAATCAGCCAGGTTGGAAGAGACCTCCAAGATCATCGAGTCCAGCCAATTACCCAATCCTAACTAACCAACTAGACCATGGCACCAAGTGCCTCATCCAGGCTTTTCTTAAATACCTCCAGGGACATCGACCCCACCACCTCCCTGGGCAGCCCACACAGCCATAAGGAGTTCTGCCTGCAGGAACTAAGAGTTCTATGAAGAATAATTCCTAGATCTGGGAGTTTATGGTGTAGAATTATCAAAGTTAGAGTGAAGGATTTTTGTTCTCACCTGGACATGGCATATAAAAAGGGAGGGCATGTTTAATTTGTCCTCCCATTCAGTAGTGCTGCATCAATATTGTTATTTTTGTTAATTTGTATATATTCAGCTTTCCTCTGAGGAAGAAAAAGAAAACTAATGCAATTGACTCTTTGAAATGCATATTGTCCTGATACAGAGGCTCTTGTCACTGGCTAAATATGCTTGAAGTACCTCTGCATGATATCTATCAGAATAATAAAATCTGAGGTTTTTATACCCATAATCCTGTTGTAAAAAGAAATCAGAGAGCTTTTGCAATTCTTCTGTGATAAAGCTCATCAATCACACTGGTCTCAACTATATAATCTCTCATTATTGCTTTGAGAATTTATTTCCTACAGCTCCATTGCTTCTCAGTGGTTTTTTTGCATATGCACTCTCTGTCCCTAGAAGATTTATGCACCTCGGGCTTGACCTTCACAATAGTTTAACAGGTATTTAAATAAGATTGTTTTAAGTAAACATCAGAAGTCGCCATGTACCCCATCGACTGGGAGAAAGATAAGGCAGCAATAGAGAAGGCTGTAAATTGTGTATAAGCTTCCAATAAAGTAACAAATCATATCATACATAGAAGTGGTTCACATATGTGATTATCAGACACGTGCCCTGGCCAGGCAGAAGGGCATTCCTGCCTTATGTGTTACAATTCAAGGGCTCTATTTAACCAAAGCAAAACTCAAGATTCTCCACAAATCATTGTTCCCTTTAGCAAATGAGATAAGTTTCCACTTGGTTTGCAGCTATGTTTCTTGGGAGGTGAAAGGGAGGTGTGACCTAGTTTGGCTGTAATCTCCTTAACCAACCCCCCAGTCAGAACTGCTATCCCAGATGTGTAACTGTCTTCAGATTTATGGAGAAACTTGGCAAACCTACTGCAGTTAGAGCTGCTGGTAGCATCAGCGGCATTGCTAGGCTTGAACTTAAGCCCTATTCTGTCTTGGATATAATGATTTAAGTTTAGGAAGAAGGAACTTCTTAGGAAGAAGTTCTTCCCAGAAAGAGTGATTGCCCATTGGATTGTGCTGCCCAGGGAGGTGGTGTGGTCGACATCCCTGGGGGTGTTTAAGAAAAGCCTGGATGAGGCACTTGGTGTCATGGTCTAGTTGATTTAGAGAGGGTTGGGTGATCGGTTGGACTTGGTGACCTTGGAGGTCTCTTCCAACCTGCTTGATTCTGTGATTTCATTATGCATGCGTGTTGGGCTAACCTTGGACAGCAGTCAAACAGGCACCCAGATGCTCTGTTAATGCCCCTCTCAATGTGATGAGGTAAGAAAACATAATGGAGCAGCTCATGAGTCAAAATGAAGACACCAATTACTCTCACAGGCAAACCAGATTTGACTTAAGAGAAAACCAGTTTTACCTATTGCAATTAAAACAGGGTTGGCTAACCCTCACTGCAGGTATAACATGGCTCTCACTGTTTGAATGTGGCACCTGGTGCCATGGTTTAATCATGGAGTCTGTGGTGACAGGTTGGACTCGATGATATTTGAGGTCTCTTCCAACAGTATCTTGGTGATGCTGTGATACTGTGTGTTTAATCAACTAGGAAATGGTCAAGCTATGTAACTTCTGAACCTATTTCTGTGAAGACATTTTGCCTCATTTTTTTGTGTGACCAGAAGCAGGTTGTGAAACTTATTTGGTATTCCTGTCAATGTGGATCTCTACATCATACCTCATTAACTGTAGGAGGGCTTTTCCTCTCCTATGTTGTCTCAGTCCAGAGGGCAAGAGAGACTCAGTTCCTTTATGAACTGTTGTGAAATTAAAGGCACAAATGAGATCAAATATCAATAAAGTAGATGGAACAGAAGAAGGGAGAGAGAGACAGGGAAAATGTAGAAAGAGAGAGAGCAGGAAAGGAATTATATTGACAGCCCCCTCTATACCCCCCAAGATGCTTTGGCTGGAGGAGATCTGAGGAGGGGTGATGCAGCTTTGGCTTGGAGGACATGTCATGCTTGTTGGTTTGTGCTGTCCTCCACTGGAGGATGGGAGGAAAAGATCCCAAAGTCCAAGTCCTTTTCTGAGCAGCCTCCGACATGTGGTGTCTTCAGTAAAGATGTCTTTTCTCTTCTTCAGGAGTTCTTCTTTTCTTCAGGGTGAGGAGAAGGTTCCTGAACTGCGGCTTCCAGGCTGCATGGTGATGGGTTTTCTTTCTCTCTGAGCTCACTGTCTTTTATTCAGTTAATGGCAGCTCCCCCTGGCCCACACCCCAGTCACATTACTGCATGTGTGACTACCATGTGTGCAATCAGTGGACAGAGCTGACCCACCAGGCAGGTCGTTCAGAACAATCTGATCTTCTGTTGGACATTCCTGAGGATTTCTTCATCATCCCTTCCCTGGGCAGCTGTTGTCTGGGTGAGGAGCAAAGGGGATTTTCTCTTTGTGGCTTCACATCAAGGGAGACAAGATTTAGTCTCTTAGATATGTCATACTGAGTTACTGAAGAAAAAGACTTACATTTTGATCTTATTTGTCTGAAGGAATAAATCTCAATTATTTTAATTCTTCCTGACCTAATGAATGGTAATAAACCTTCCAGTTATTGTCATGGAAAGTTGATAGTTACATTCTTTGGTCTCTTCTCTCAGGCAACCAGCACCAGAACGAGGGGAGACAGTCTCAAGCTGCACCAGGGGAAGTTTAGGCTCAAGGTGAGGAGAAAGTTCTTCGCTGAGAGAGTCATTTGTCATTGGAATGTGCTGCCCAGGGAGGTGCTGGAGTCACCGTCCCTGGGAGGTGTTCAAGAGGGGACTGGATGTGGCACTTGGTGCCATGGTCTAGTCATGAGGTCTGTGGTGACAGGTTGGACTCGATGATCTTTGAGGTCTCTTCCAACCGTGGTGATATTGTGATACTGTCATTCTTATGCCTGGGTCCTATGTGTTATCTCCCTTGTTTTGTGCAATAGTTAAAAATATGGTGGCCTGCCTTGGACAGCTGAAGAATTTGCATTATCTTTGACATAAAATAAATCACCAGTAATCAGTAATATTTCTCTGTATCCTCTCTGCTTTCTCCTATTGCTATTTCTGTTGCATACCCTGAGGGTTTTCTGGGAGACTGAGGAACATTGTGTGGCTCTTGTGGCTTCTCTTCAAATGAGTTCTTGGTAATTACTGGATTGGGTTTTTTTCTGGCATAGAGTGAGATGTCAGCAATGGCCTAAGCGTGGTCCAAGGACATTTGGCTAGATGGCTTTGGGTTGGATGGGATAAACGGGACAACTTATTGATGTAATGAATGGGCAGCAGCCTGCAAAACAGAGCCTTAAGATGACATTCACAAATAGTTCACCTCCATTTTTATCTTCATTATGCTTCACTTTTTCAGCTCTCTCTGCAAAATGAATGTATTCAGTGCCCAGATTTACAGCTTTGAGCAGTAGGGATAGTCCTGCATGGGATTTGGCACTGTCTTATGTGCATACCTGGAGTAGTAAGGCTCTAAAAATAATAACTTACACTGCTACCTCAGCATGTCAGTTCATCTAATGAGACACGTGTGACAGGCCCACATGCTTTACAGAGCCTGTCTGGAAGGAACATCTGCTTGTCAGCCCAGCAGAAATATCTGTGTCTTCCAGCAATGTGAGTCTGCTCCAGCCTGCTGTGATTTCAAGTCTGAAACCCGGGAAAAGATTGTGTTTCAAAATAAAACACACCTGAAATGAGCACCTCCTTTGAGGTGGTGGTGTGCTGTCAAGCCAAGCTGCTGACAAAACTTGTTACATCAGATGGTGTCTGGTGACTGGGTTATGTGTGTTTCCCTCTTTCTCTCTTTCTCTTTCTCTCTTTCTCTTTCTCTCTTTCTCTTTCTCTTTCTCTTCTCTTTCTCTTTCTCTTTCTCTTTCTCTTTCTCTTTCTCTTTCTCTTTTTTCCTTTTCCTTTTTCCTTTTCCTTTTCCTTTTCCTTTTCCTTTTCCTTTTCCTTTTCCTTTCCCTTTCCCTTTTCCCTTTCCTTTTCCTTTTCCTTTCCTTTTCCTTTTCCTTTTCCTTTTCCTTTTCCTTTTCCTTGGTATTTTCCTTCTTCCTCTTTCTCTTCTCTTTCTCTTTCTCGTTCTCTTTCTCTTTCTCTTTCTCTTTCTCTTTCTCTCTCTTCTCTTTCTCTCTCTTTCTCTCTTCTCTTTCTCTTTCTCTTTCTCTTTCTCTTTCTCCTTTCTCTTTTCTTTCTCTTTCTCTTCTCTTTTCTTTCTCTTTCTCTTCTCTTTCTCTTTCTCTTTCTTTCTTTTTTCCTTTTTCCTTTTCCCCCTTTTTTTCCCCAAAAGAGAATGTGCTGTCTTTAAGACTGCTGTATGCTCACTTATTTAGCCTCATTTACTCATAAAACATTGGCTCACAGTAGTCAGACATTCTCAAGGAGAGTCCTTTCATTCTGAACATCTCATTTCTTGGTTTTGTTTGGGTTTTTTTGTTGGTTTGTTTGGGTTTTTTGAGGGGGGGAGGGGAGTTGTTTTTTTTAAAGCTTTATAAAAGTATACAGTATCAAAGATCTGTGGCTGAAACATGACAAATCTGTGGTACATTCTCTGAAGTTATGGTGGAGTATTTGCAGCATGAGGATGACAGACGTCTGTCAGGATGCATTGTATCATAGTATCAGTCAGGGTTGGAAGGGACCACAAGGATCATCTAGTTCCATACTGCCCGCCATGAACAGGGACACCTGCACAAGATCAGGCTGGCCAGAGCCTCATCCAGCCTGGGCTTAAACACCTCAGGGATGGGGCCCAACCACCTCCTGGACCCACCAGTCCAACCCATTCAGGGCTCACCACTCTCATGCGGAAGAACTTCCCCTCACCTCCAGCCTGAGTCTCCACTACCTCCAGCTTCATTCATTCCCCTAGTCCTATCACTACCTGAGATCCTGAGAAGTCCCTCCCCAGCCTTCTGTAGCCCCTTCAGATACTGGAAGGCCACAATGAGGTCACCTGGAGCCTTCTTTTCTCCAGACTGAACAGCCCCAACTCCTTCAGTGTGTCCTCATAAGGAGAGGTGCTCCAGCCCTTGCTCATCTCATTGTGAGTGGGGCATGAAGCTGGCATCATGTGCAGTTTTTTTAAACTCGAGGAAGAATCATAACAGGCTTTGCATTCCACTTTTTTTTTCTTTTCTTGCACAACAAAGGCCAAAGCACTAGGGATGGAATTCTGCCCTGTGCTCAGCACTGGCGAGGCCTCACCTCGAGGACTATGTGCAGCTCCGGGCCCTCAATGCAAGAAAGATCTTGAGGTGCTGAGAGCAGGGTCCGAGGAGAGGCAACCAGACAGGGGAAGGGACTGGAGGGAAGTCTGATGAGGAGAGCTGAGGGAGATGGGGGTCTTCAGCCTGGAGAGGAGACTCGGGGGGGACCTTATCACTCTCTACAACTACCTGAGGGAAGTTGTAGTCAGGTGGAGGTCAGACTCTTTACCCAGGCAACTTGTGACGAGAGGCAATGGCCTGAAGCTGTGCCAGGGGAGGTTTAGGTTGGATGTTAGGAAGCACTTCCTGATGGAAAGGGGAATTAGACACTGGGATGGACTGCCCAGGGAGGTGGTGGAGTCACCATCTCTGGAGGTGTTTAAGGCAAGATTGGATGTGGCATTTAGTGCTATGGTCTGGTCAGTGTGGTGGTGTTAGGTCATAGTGTGGACTTGATGATCTCAGAGGTCTGTTCCAGCCTCTATAATTCTGTGATTTTATGAAAGCATGTTTAATATTTACTGGTAGTCATGGGGCAACCCTCTGCAGAGTCTGTTCTTATACCTCTCACGTTCACATGAAACTGTTGTGGCATTTCATTCCCATTCCAACCTCGGGCAAAAAAAACGAGTTGTAAGCATCTTTTCATCCTTCTGGTACTTAGAACTATGGTGTTCATAGTACAAATGTGTTTTGTGTGCTGCCACTGAAAGATAGAAATACATTTGTTAGCTTTTTAATTTATATTTTAAAAAATTTTAAATTATTTTTTTCAAGTGGAAACAGAGATGCTAGGAATTAAAGACTACAGCAGTCAGAAAGCTTCATGAAAAATCCCTATCAGAAGACTTGCTTTAAAAGTGGAAGGAAGGGAAAAAAAAAAAAAGCCAACATGTCAATTGAAATCACTGAAATTTATGTAGCTTCTGCTCCCATCCACTGGCAACATCTTGCAGTGTCTTCTTTTATTAGCTCGAGAAAACATCTGGTGTCCTATTTCTCTTGTCCCTACCACATAAGTATTTATAAACTTGAATGGACCATTCTGTACTTTCTGTACATTCTGTAATTTCTGTACATTCGAGTCCTGTGTCCAGTTCTGGGCCCCTCAGTTTAGGAAGGAGGTTGTCTTGCTGGAACATGTCCAGAGAAGGGCAACGAAGTTGGTGAGGGGTTTGGAAGACAAGCCCTATGAGGAGAGGCTGAGGGAGCTGGGGTTGCTTAGCCTGGAGAAGAGGAGACTCAGGGGTGACCTTCTTGCTCTCTACAACTCCATGAAGGGAGGTTGTAGCCAGGCAGAGGTTGGTCTCTTCTCCCAGGCAGCCAGCACAGAACAAGAGGACACGTCTCAGGATGTGCCAGGGCAGGTTTAGACTGGATGTTAGGAAGAAGTTAACAGAGAGAGAGTGATTGCCCATTGGAATGGGCTGCCCGTGGAGGTGTGGAGTCACCTTCATTGGAGGTGTTCAGGAGGAGACTTGATGGGGTGCTTGGTTGCCTGTTTAGTTGTTTAGGTGGGTTGGATTGGTTGATGGGTGGACACGATGATCTTGAAGGTCTCTCAACCTGGTGTATTGTATTGTATTGTATTGTATTCTGCAATCTTCTCTTGGATAAACTAGTTAAGGCAGGGATCTTGGATTTCTATACTTGTCAGTAATAGTTGTGTCACCACAGGTCTCTTGTGTGTTTGCAGTTGCACTAGCAGTGCCAGGAAGCACAAGAACTGATGCAATCACATCCAAACTGTACAGCCAAGGCAGGGCAACACATCCTGGCTGCAATCCATGGCTCAGATCACTTGCACAGAGCTACTAACTTGGTGGGTACCTGTTCAGCTGGATTTTAGAGCAATTTTTCACTAGGACTTTCTCCTCACCTCAGCCTAAACTTCCCCTGGCACAGCTTAAGACTGTGTCTCTTGTTCTGGTGATGGTTGCCTGGGAGAAGAGACCAAGCCCCCCACTGGCTACAACCTCCCTTCAGATAGTTGTAGAGAGCAATAAGGTCTCCCCTGAGCCCTCTCATCTCCAGGCTAAACATCCCCAGTTCCCTCAGTCTCTCACAGGGCTGTGCTCCAGACCTCTCCCCAGCCTTGTGTCCTTTCTGGACACATTCAGGTGTCTCAATGTCCTTCTTAAATTGAGGAACCTGGAACGGGAACCGTACTCAAGGTATGGCTGAGTACAGGGCAGAATGACTTCCTGCTGGCCACACTATTTGTGATGCAGGCCAGGATGCCATTAGCCTTCTTGTCCACCTGGGCACACTGCTGACTCATGTTCAGCCCAACAAGTGTCCCATTTTGTGGAGTCACCTGGTGTTAACCACAAATAATCTCACCCTGTCTTTTCTGAGCAAGCCATCACTTACCATAAAGAAAATGCACTTTTAATGCAACTCAGCACAGTACATTTAGTAGTTTAATTAAGCCTTTCATTTAAAGGATCAGTCTTTCATGTAATTTATCAGTCTTTTATGAAATCCATTAGGTTTGGTTAAGCTAATCATACCAGGTGCCTCTCATAACATGCTATTTTTCATTCTTCTTCTTCTTGCTTAGGATTCTAGTGTCAGTGTAAAAGCAGCCCGTCAGCATGGGAGAAAATTACTCTGCACTTCAAAGTTCTATTGCAACAGTAGGTATAGAGTGTAACTGTTTTGAGCCTCTGGTTTTTATCTTCAAGTTGGCAATCATAGAATCATGGAATTGTCAGAGCTGGAAGGGACCTCAATGATCATCTAGTTCAAAACACCTCCCTGGACACCCTGTTCCAGTGTCTCACCACCCTCATGGTCAAGAACTTCTTCCTAACATCAATCTGAATCTACCAACTTCTAGTGTTGCTCTGTTCCCCCCATCCATTCAACTACCTGACCCCTAAAAAGTCTCTCCCCAGCTTTCTTGTCGGCCCCCTTCAGATACTAGAAGGTCACTCTAAAGTGTCCTTGGAGCCTTCTCTCCAGACTGAACAGCCTCAACTCTTTCAGTCTGCCTCCATAGGAGAGGTGCTCCAGCACCTCTGCTGTGGGATGGGAGGGAGTATTGTGACAATAAACTCCTAAGTGCTTGGTATGTAGTAGGTTATTGCAATTAGAGAAGCTAGGAAAGAAAACAAGTGGAGAATTCTGCTGGAAACACACAAAAAGTTCTGATGTCTGACTTCAGATTTCAACAAGACAACACAAAACAGCTTTGACCAGTAGCCTGGGTTTGTTTCTTTGCGCTGTGCAAAAACCACATGCACAGTAAGGAATAAAAAGGAATGGGTCACAGTGATATTGTGCCCTTCACATCTCCTTAGACACCAGGCTTGGTTAAGTTGTTTAAGGGGGCAAGCTCAGCCTTACTCTCCTCAAGCCTGTGTTAAAAACTTTGAACATGCACAGCTTGTTGAAAGTTTTTTTCCATGAGTTTTATCAATGGTCAAACCACAAGGTAGAGTTTGTGCAGTTTGCCAGTGAGACTTGTGCTTGGTTGGCTGCCAGTGTTGTCCAATTCATTTAATGCTGTGTTATAAGAAGGATATTAACATATGCGCTTCCAGTCATAGGTCAGCAATGGCAGACACAAAGAGAACCTGCAGTAAAATACGTCGTGCTAGGGGAAAAAAATGAAACCAAACCTTCTGGGTCAGGAGTAGTCAGGATGGAATGCACCACATTTGCTGGGAGATGATATATGAGGTGGAGCTGAAATGTCCCCAGTTTATTTTATTACCCATTGGAAACTTCTTTGTTTAAGTCCCTAATTGGTGCATAAATGTTTTGCTTCCGAGAGAAGGCGAGAGAAGGGGAAATGATGTGACAGGTTTAATTACATTTAAGAGAATGCAGAGGAGATCAAAGCTAAAGAGATAAAAGCTGCGACTACCATAGGGGCTAGAAATGTCTTTTGAATCAAAACCACCCTTTAGGAGAGAGCTTCAGAGGCAGCCACCCTAAATTCAGGACAGAGGCACTGCTGAAATGGAAATCTTCTATTACAGTCTTTTATGACCTGTCGGGCTGCTGTCGGCGAACTCTCTACTTAGGCAGGCACCAAAATGTCTGGGAGCGTTCACTAGAAAACAGTAAACCAAACAGTGCCGCCTGGCTCAGTGGCTCTGAAATAACCCCCACGGCTTGCTGCTGTGAACTGTTTGCAGAGATGGCAGTTGACCATGGGCCAAGAAAATTCAATCTTGTATCAACAGATGGAATCAGAACCCTATGGCGGTTAATGACTCTGTCACAGTTTTCATTAGTGGGAAGCTTTAGCTTGGGGAGAGGAATGACTTTTTTTTTGCTTCCCTCCCACCCCCCCCCTTTTTTTTTTTTATTGGTGCTATATGATCATTACCAAACCAAAGGTACCAAACTGCTGTGTCTCCTTTCTGAAAGCAAATCTTTAATAAAGGGAGTGCAAGAGACCTCATCTTGAGTACTGCGTTCAGTTTTGGGCCCCCAGTTAGAGGGACAGGGATCTGCTGGGGAGGGTCCAGCAGAAGGCTACGAGGATGCTTGGGGGACTGGAGCACTGCCTGCGGAGGAGAGGCTGAGAGCCCTGGGGCTTTTTAGTCTGGAAAAGAGAAGACTGAGATGGGATTAATAAAATATTATATAATACCTGAGGGCTGGGGGTAAGGAGGGAGGGGACAGGCTCTGCTCAGTTGCTCCCTGCGATAGGACAAGGAGCAATGGATTGTAAGCGGCAGCACAGGAGGTTCCACCTCAACATGAGGAGGAACTTCTTCACTGTGAGGGTCATGGGCACGGGAACAGGCTCCCCAGAGAGGTTGTGGAGTCTCCCTCTCTGGAGACTTTCAAGCCAGTCTGGATGTGTTCCTGTGTGACCTGCACTAGATTGTATGATCCTGCTCTGGCAGGGGGGGTGGACTCGATGATCTTCAGAGGTCCCTTCCCAACCATGACATCCTGTGATCCTGTGATCTCACAGGTTTTGTTTGTTTGTTTGCTAGAAATCCACTAATCCTATGCTCTGCTTTCTCAAAGTTTTGCTGCTAGGCTCATTCTATTCAGTAAAAAAAACCACAACATCCAGAAGCCAAAACTGTTCTCACTGCAAAGCTGCCTCACCCTTCTGTTTCCTCCACCACTCGCACCTGATGCTTAGGCCAGTGCTCCTCCATCTCAAGTTTGTAAATGAAAAATTTATTGAAGGGCTGGGTAAGATCAACCAGGCTCACAGGATGTTAGGGGTTGGAAGGGATCTCCAGAGATCATTGAGTCCAACCCCCCTGCCAGAGCAGGACCATAGAATCTAGCACAGGTCACACAGGAACACATCCAGATGGTTCTGGAAAATCTCCAGAGAAGGAAACTCCACAACCTGTCTGGGGAGCCTGCTCCAGTGCTCTGTGCCCCTCACAGTGAAGTTCCTCTCATGTGAGGTGGAGCCTCCTGTGCTGTAGTTTTATATATTGCCCTTGTCCCATCGTAGGGTGCAACTGAGCAGAGCCTGTCCCCCCTCTTGACACCTAGCCCTCAGACATGCCTGTTGCTTCCTCTTCCAGCATCTCACCACCCTTATGGGGAAGAACTTCTTCCTAACATCCAATCTGAATCTACCCATTTCTAGTTTTACTCCATTCCCCTAGTCCTGTCACTACCTGGCACCAGCTTTCTTGTAGGCTGTCTTCAGGGATGAAGGCCACAATAAGGTCTTCTTCTCTTCTCCAGACCAAAACAGCACCGACTCTCTCAATCTGTCTCCATAGCAGAGGAGCTCCAGCCCTCGACCACCCTCGTGGCCCTTCTCAGGACACATTCCAGCACCTCCAGATCTGTCTGTAATAGGGGCTCCAGAGCTGGACACAGGGGCTCCAGGTGCAGTCTCACCTTGGGTAGACTACATGGACTGTGGAGTAGACTATGTGACCATTTATGTTTGGATCTTGCACTCTTTTTACATAGGAAAGTATTACTAATGTGTATTTCATTGTGTCAAAGTTTGTCCAATTCTACCCAAAAGATGCTTGTCAAGAGCATTCTATGGGGCATTCTTTTGCTATGATTTTGTTGTCTCAGGGTAGCAATCTAAGAATTGAGCATAGATAATGGGCAGCAAGGGATCAATCTTGTTATATTTTTAGTAGTTCTTACTTGCTGCAGTCACCTTAGAGATAAGCTGTTACATGGCATATCAATACCACTGGTTGTGAAGAACATGAAGGTGCATGGAAAAGAAAGATAGAACTGGGTGGATTGCAGATTGGATGTTAGGAAGAAGTTCTCCCATGAGGGTGGTGAGACATGGCCATAGGTTGACCAGGGAGGTGGTAGAAGCCCCATCCCTGGAGGTTTTTAAGGCCAGGTGGATGTGACTTTGAGCACCCTGCTGCAGGTGAGGTGTACTGGCCATGGCAGGGGGGGGAGCTGCTGATCTTGAGGTCCCTTCCAACCCTGACACTTCTACAATTCTCGAAATGAAAGCTTGAGGAGGTCTATGACGTAGAACTGGTAGGGATCACTTACACTGTAGAACTTTTCACAGATCATATTGGAAACATTGAGGAACAACTTCTTCACTTGAGGGTCCCAGAGCACTGGAAGAGGCTCCCCAGGGAGGTTGTGGAGTCTCCTTCTCCGTAGACTTTCCAGACCCATTGGGGTGCATTCCTGTACAACCTGTGCTAGATTCTCTGGTCCTGCTCTGGCAGGGGGATTGGACTCAACCTCTGGATGTCCCTCCTTCCCCCTAATATCCTTTGAGCCTGTGAACTTAGTTTCATAGTTTCACAGTTTCAGTCGGGGTTGGAAGGGACCACAAGGATCATCTAGTTCCAACCCCCCTGCCATGGGCAGGGACACCCTACACTAGATCAGGCTGGCCAGAGCCTCATCCAGCCTGGTCTTAAACACTTCCAGGGACGGGGGCCTCAACCACTCCTGGATAACCCATTCCAGAGGGCTTCAGAAGCCTGTAGTGCTTTCCAGACACTCTTAGACAAAAAAGCTGTGGGTACACTCTGAGCGGCCAAACGAATGCTGCATCCATATAGCAGATAAAA